>SZWC01003357.1:168004-180395 GCA_023375785.1 Penium margaritaceum | reverse complement strand
TGTGTTTCTGACCACTGTGTTTCTGACCACTGTGTTTCTGACCAATGTGTTTCTGACCACGGTGTTTCTAACCACTGTGTTTCAGACCACTGTGTTTCTGACTAGAGTGTTTCTGACCACTGTTTTTCTGACCACTGTGTTTCTGACCACTGTGTTTCCCACCACTGTGTTTCGATCCATGCATTTCTGACCTCTGTATTTCTGACCACTGTGTTTCTGACCAATGTGTTTTTGACCACGGTGTTTCTGACCACTGTGTTTCTGACCACTGTGTTTCTGACCACCGTGTTTCTGACTAGTGTGTTTCTGACCCATGTGTTTCTGACCACTTCGTTTCTGACCAATGTGTTTCTGACCACTGTGTTTCTGACTACTGTGTTTCTGACCACTGTGTTTCTGACCACTGTGTTTCTGACCACTTCGTTTCTGACCAATGTGTTTCTGACCACTGTGTTTCTGACTACTGTGTTTCTGACCACTGTGTTTCTGACCACTGTGTTTCTGACCACTGTGTTTCTCACAAGTGTGTTTCTGACCTATTTTTTTCTGACCACTGTGTTTCTGACCAGTGTTTTTTTTACCAGTGTGTTTATGACCAGCGTGTTTCTGACCAGTATGTTTCTGACCGATGTGTTTCTGACCAGTGTGTTTCTGACCAGTGTGTTTCTGACCACTCTGTTTCTGACCACTGTGTTTCTGACAACTGTGTTTCTGACCAGTGTGTTTCTGACCAGTGTGTTTCTGACCGGTGTTTTATTGTCCAGTGTGTTTCTGACCACTTTGTTTCTAACCAGTGTGTTTGTGACCACTGTGTTTGTGACCACTGTGTTTGTGACCACTGTGTTTCTGACCAGTGTGTTACTCACCAGTGCGTTTCTGACCACTGTGTTTCTGACCACTGTGTTTCTGACCAATGTGTTTCTGACCACGGTGTTTCTGACCACTGTGTTTCTTACCAGTGTGTTTCTGACCAGTGTGTTTCTAATCACTGTGTTTCTGACCACTGTGTTTCTGACCAATGTGTTTCTGACCACGGTGTTTCTGACCACTGTGTTTCTTACCAGTGTGTTTCTGACCAGTGTGTTTCTAATCACTGTGTTTCTGACCACTGTGTTTCTGACCAATGTGTTTCTGACCACGGTGTTTCTGACCACTGTGTTTCTTACCAGTGTGTTTCTGACCAGTGTGTTTCTAATCACTGTGTTTCTGACCACTGTGTTTCTGACAACTGTGTTTCTGACCAGTGTGTTTCTGACCACTGGGTTTCTGACCAGTGTGTTTCTGACCACCGTGTTTCTGACCAGTGTGTTGCTGACCATTGTATTTCTGACCAGTGTGTTTTTGACCACTGTGTTTCCGACCACTGTGTTTCTGAACACTGTGTTTCTGTCTACTGTGTTTCTGACCACTGTCTTCCTGACCACCGTGTTTCTTACGAGTGTGTTTCTGACCAGTGTGTTTCTCACAACTGTGTTTGTGACAAGTGTGTTTCTGACCAGTGTGTTACTGACCAGTGCGTTTCTGACCACTGTGTTTCTGACCACTGTGTTTCTGACCAGTGTGTTTCTGACCACTGTGTTTCTCACCACTATGTTTCTAACCACTGTGTTTCTGACCAGTGTGTTTCTAACCACTGTGTTTCTGACTGGTGTGTTTCTGACCAGTGTGTTTCTTTCCACTGTGTCTCTGACCACTGTGTTTCTGACCACTATGTTTCTGACCATTGTGTTTCTGTCCAGTGTGTTTCTGACCACTGTGTTCTTGACCAGTGTGTTTCTGACCAGTGTGTTTCTGACCACTCTGTTTCTGACCACTGTGTTTCTGACTAGTGCGTTTCTGACCAGTGTGTTTCTGACCACTGAGTTTCTGACCACTGTGTTTCTGCCAACAGTGTTTCTGACCAATGTGTTTCTGACCACTGTGTTTCTGACCATTGTGTTTCTTACCAGTGTGTTTCTGACGAGTGTGTTTCTGACCAGTGTGTTTCTGACCACTGTGTTTCTGACCACTGTGTTTCTGACCACTGTGTTAGTGACCATCGTGTTGCTGACCAGTGTGTTTCTGACCACTGTGTTTCTCACGACTGTGTTTTGTTTTGTTTTGTTTCTGACCAGTGTGTTTGTGACCACTTTGTTTCTGACCACTGTGTTTCTGACCACTGTGTTTCTGACCAGTGCGTTTCTGACTAGTGTGTTTCTGACCACTAAGGCTGCACACCAAATCCTAGGATTCGTGACTAAGATTCGTGAACCCGGAAAAAGATTCGGATTCTGTTATCCAAATCCTTCATGAGGATTCGATTCGGGATTCGGAGATCCTTTCCCTATTGTTTCAACATGGAAAACAGGGATTTATGTGGCAGATTAGAGGATTTTTACCTGCCATCACCCATAGGATTCGGAAAAGATTCGTGAATCTTACGGATTCGCGAATCCAAATTCGGATTCGTGAATCAAACCCAAACCTGGATTCGGATTCGTGAATCCGAATCCAATCTGGGATCCGGAAATCTTACCCGGTGTGCACCCTTACTGACCACTGTGTTTCTGACTACTGTGTTTCTGACCACTGTGTTTCTGACAAGATTGTTTCTGACCAGTGTGTTTCTGACAACTGTGTTTCTGACCACTGTGTTTCTGGACACAATGTTTCTCACCTCTGTGTTTCTGACCAATGTCTCTCTCACCACTGTGTTTCTAACCAGTGTGACCACTGTGTTTCTGACCACTGTGTTTCTGACCAGTGTGTTTCTGACCACTGGCTTCTGACCAGTGTGTTTCTCACCACAGTGTTTCTGACCACTGTGTTTGTGACCACAGTGTTTCTGACCACTGAGTTTCTGACGCTTGTGTTTCTGACCAGTGTGTTTATGACAAGGGTGTTTCTGACCACTGTGTTTGTGTCTGCTGTGTTTCTGACCACTGTGTTTCTGACCACTGTGTTTCAGACCAGTGTGTTTCTAACCATTGTGTTTCTGACCACTGTGTTTCTGACCACTGTGTTTCTGACCACTGTGTTTCTTACCACTGGGTTTCGGACCAGTGTGTTTCTGACCACTGTGTTTCTGACCACTGTGCTGCTGACCAGTGTGTTTCTGACCAATGTGTTTCTGACCACTGTGTATCTGACCACTGTGTTTCTGACCAGTGTGTTTCAGACCAGTGTGTTTCTGACCACCGTGTTTCTGACCAGTGAGTTTCTGACCAGTGTGTTTCTGACCAGTGCGTTTCTGACCACTGTGTTTCTGACCACTGTGTTTCTGACCACTTTGTTTCTGTCCACTATGTTTCTGATCACTATGTTTCTGACCACTGTGTTTCTGACCACTGGGTTTCTGACCAGTGTGTTTCTGACCACTATAACTCTGACCACTATGTTGCTGACAAGTGTGTTTCTTACCAGTGTGTTTCTGACCACTGTGTTTCTTACCACTGTGTTTCTGACCACTGTGTTCCTGACCAGTGTGTTTCTGACCAGTGAGTTTCTGACCACTGTGTTTCTGACCACTGTGTTTCTGACCAGTGTCTTTCTGACCAGTGTTTTTCGGACCAGTGCGTTTCTGACCACTGTGTTTATGACCACTGTGTTTCTGACCACTGTGTTTCTGACCACAATGTTTTTGACCAGTGTTTTTCTGACCACTGTGTTTCGGACCACTGTGTTTCTGACCAGTGTACTTCTGACCAGTGTGTTTCTGACCAGTGCGTTTCTGACCACTGTGTTTCTGACAACTGTATTTCTGACCACTGTGTTTCTGACCAGTGGGTTTCTGACCACTGTGTTTCTGACTTGTGTGTTTATGACCAGTGTGTTTCTGTCCACTGTGTTTCTGACCACTGTGTCTCAATCCACTGTGTTTCTGACCACTGTGTTTCTGACCACTATGTTTCTGACCACTGTGTTTCTGACCAGTGTGTTGCTGACCACCGTGTTTCTGACCAGTGTCTTTCTGCCCACTGTGTTTCTGTCCACTGTGTTTCTGACCAGTGCGTTTCTGACCACTGTGTTTCAGACCACTGTGCTTCTGACCACTGTGTTTCTGAGCAGTGTGTTTCTGACCAGTGTGTTTCTGACCACTGCGTTTCTGACCACTGTGTTTCTGACCACTGTGTTTCTGACCAGTGTTTTTCTCCCCAGTGTGTTTCTGACCACTGTGTTTCTGACCACTGTGTTTCTGACCACGGTGTTTCTGACCATTGTGTTTCTGACCACTGTGTTTCTGACCAGTGTGTTTCTGACCACTCTGTTTCTGACCACTGTGTTTCTGACCAGTGTGTTTCTGACCACTGTGTTTCTGACTACTATGTTTCTGACCACTGTGTTTCTGACCACTGTGTTTCTGACCAGTGTGTTTGTGACCACTGTGTTTCTAACCACTTTGTATGTAACCAGTGTGTTTCTGACCATTATGTTTCTGACCAGTGTGTTTCTGACCACTGTGTTTCTGACTAATGTGCTTCTGACCAGTCTGTATCTGACCACTGTGTTTCTGACCAGTGTGTTTCTGACCAGTGTGTTTCTGACCAGTGTGTTTCTTACCACTGTCTTTCTGACCAGTGTGTTTCTGACCAGTGTCTTTCTGACCACTGTGTTTCTGACCAGTGTGTTTCTGACCAGTGTGTTTCTTACCACTGTCTTTCTGACCAGTGTGTTTCTGACCAGTGTCTTTCTGACCACGGTTTTTCTGACCACTGTGTTTCAAACCACGGTCTTTCTGACCACTGTGTTTCTGACCACTGTGCTTCTGATCACTTTGCTTCTGACCAGTGTGTTTCTGACCACTGGGTTTCTGACAAGTGTGTTTCTGAAAAGTGTGTTTCTGACCACTGTGTTTCTCACCACAGTGTTTCTGACTAGTGTGTTTCTGACCAATGTGTTTGGTACCAATGTGTTTCTGACCACTGTGTTTCTAACCACTGTGTTTCTCACCACAGTGATTCTGACCAGTGTGTTTCTGACTAGTGTGTTTCTGACCAGTGTGTTTCTGACCACAGTGTTTCTGACCAGTGTGTTTCTGACCCCTGTGTTTCTGACCACGGTGTTTTTGATCAGTGTGTTTCTGACCAGTGTGTTTCTGACCACTGTATTTCTGACCAGTGCGTGTCTAATCAGTGTGTTTCTGACCAGTGCGTTTCTGAACAATGTGTTTCTGACTACTGTGCGTCTGACCACTGTGTTTCTGACCAGATTGTTCCTGACCAGTGTGTTTCTGACCACTGTGTTTCCGACCACTGTGTTTCTGACCAATGTGTTTCTGACCACAGTGTTTCTGACCAGTGTGTTTCTGACCACTGTGTTTCTGACCAGATTGTTCCTGACCAGTGTGTTTCTGACCACTGTGTTTCCGACCACTGTGTTTCTGACCAATGTGTTTCTGACCACAGTGTTTCTGACCAGTGTGTTTCTGACCACCGTGTTCTGTCCACTGTGTTTCTGACTAGTGTGTTTTTGACCAGTGTGTTTCTGACCAGTGCATCTTGACCACTGTGTTTCTTACCACTTTTTTCTGACCACTGAGTTTCTGACCAAAGTGTTTCTGACCACTGTGTTTCTGAGCACTGTGTTTCCGAACACTGTGTTTCTGACCACTGTGTTTCTGACGACTGTGTTTCTGACCAGTGTGTTTCTGACCAATGTGTTTCTGACCACTGTGTTTCTGACGACTGTGTTTCTGACCAGTGTGTTTCTGACCAATATGTTTCTGACCAGTGTGTTTCTGACCAGTGTGTTTCTGACCAGTGTGTTTCTGACCACTATATTTCTGACTACTGTGTTTCTGACCACTGTGCTTCTGACCACTGTGTTTCTGACCAGTGTGCTTCTGACCACTGTGTTTCTTACCAGTGTGTTTCTGACCAGTGTGTTTCTGACCACTGTGTTTCTGACCAGTGTGCTTCTGACCACTGTGTTTCTTACCAGTGTGTTTCTGACCAGTGTGTTTCTGACCACTGTGTTTCTGACCACTGTGTTTCTGACCACTGAGTTTCTGACCAGTGTGTTTCTGACAAGTGTGTTTCTGACCATTGTGTTTCTGACTGCTGTGTTTCTGACCAGAGTGTTTCTGACCACTGTGTTTCTGACCACTCTGTTTCTGACCAGTGTGTTTGTGACCATTGTGTTTCTGACCACTATGGTTCTGACCACTGTGTTTCTGACAACTGTGCTTCTGACCACTGTGTTTCTGACCAGTGTGTTTCTGACCAGTGTGTTTCTGACGACTGTGTTTCTGACGACTGTGTTTCTGACCACTGTGTTTCTGACCAGTGTGTTTCTGACCAGTGTGTTTCTGACGACTGTGTTTCTGACGACTGTGTTTCTGACCACTGTGTGTCTGACCACTGTGTTTTTGACCAGTTTGTTTCTGACCACTGTGTCTCTTACCAGTGTGTTTCTGACCACTGTGTTTCTGACCAGTGTGTTTCTCACCATTGTGTTTCTGACAACTGTGTCTCTGACCACTGTGTTTCTGACCAGTGTGTTTTTGACCACTGTGTTTCGGACCATTGTGTTTCTGACCAGTGTACTTCTGACCATAGTGTTTCTGACCACTGTGTTTCAAGCCAATGTGTTTCTGACCATTGTGCTTCTTTCCAATGTGTTTCTGACCACTGTGTTTCTGACCAGTGTACTTCTGACCATAGTGTTTCTGACCACTGTGTTTCAAGCCAATGTGTTTCTGACCATTGTGCTTCTTTCCAATGTGTTTCTGACCACTGTGTTTCTGACCAGTGCGTTTCTGACCACTTTGTTTCTGACCAGTGTGTTACTGACCAGTGTGTTACTGACCAGTGTGTTTCTGACCACTGCGTTTCTGACCAGTGTGTTTCTAACCCCAGTGTTTCTGACCACTGTGTTTCTGACCACTGTGTTTCTGACCACTGTGTTTCTGTCCATTGTGTTTCTGACCACTGTGATTCTGACCACTGTGTTTATGACCACTGTGTTTCTGACCAGTGTATTTCTGACCACTGTGATTCTTACTACTGTGTTTCTGACCACTGTGTTTATGACCACCGTTTTTTTAACCAGTGTGTTTCTGACCACCTACTTGACCAGTGTGTTTCTGACCAGTGTGTTTCTGACCACCGTGTTTCTGACCACTGTGTTTATGACCAGTGTATTTCTCACCACTGTGTTTCTGACCAGTGCGTTTCTCACCATTGTGTTTCAAACTACTGTGTTTCTGACCACTGTGTTTCTGACCACTGTGTTTCTGACCACTGGGTTTCTGACCACTGTGTTTCTGACCACTGTGTATCAGCCCAGTGTGTTTCTGACCACTGTGTTTCTGACCACTGTGTTTCTGAACACTGTGCTTCTGACCGCTGTGTTTCTGACCATTGTGTTTGTGACCAGTGTGTTTCTTACCAGTGTGTTTCTGAGGACCGTGTTTCTGACCAGTATGTTTCTGACCTATGTGTTTCTGACCAGTCTGTTTCTGACTAGTGTGTTTCTGACCACTCTGTTTCTGACCACTGTGTTTCTGACCACTGTGTTTCTGACCACTGTGTTTCTGACTAGTGTGTTTCTGACTGGTGTGTTTCTGACCACTTTGTTTCTGACCAGAGTGTTTCTGACCAGTGTGTTTCTGAACAGTGTGTTTCAGACCAGTGTGTTTCTGACCATTGTGTTTATGAACAGTGTGTTTCTGACCAGTGTGTTTCTGACCAGTGTGTTTCTGACCAGTGTGTTTCTAACCACAGTGTTTCTGACCACTGTGTTTTGACCAGTGTGTTTCTGACCAGTGTGTTTCTGACCAGTGTGTTTCTGACCAATGTGTTTTTGACAAGTGTGTTTCTGACCACTGCGTTTCTGACCACTGTGTTTCTGACCAGTGTGTTTCTGACCAATGTGTTTTTGACAAGTGTGTTTCTGACCACTGCGTTTCTGACCACTGTGTTTCTGACCACTGTGTTTTTGACCAATGTGTTTCTGAGCACGTTGTTTCTGACCACTGTGTTTCTGACGACTGTGTTTCTGGCCAATCTGTTTCTGACTAGAGTGTTTCTGACCACTGTGTTTCTAACCAATGTGTTTCTGACCACTGTGTTTCTCAGCACTGTGTTTCTGACCACCGTGTTTCTAACCACTGTGTTTCTGACCACTGTGTTTCTCACCAGTGTGTTTCTGACCAGTGTGTTTCTGACCACTCTTTTTCTGACCGCTATGTTTCTGACCACTGTGTTTCTGACCAGTGTGTTTCTGACCAGTGTGTTTTTGACAAGTGTGTTTATGATCAGCGTGTTTCTGACCAGTATGTTTCTGACCACTGTGTTTCTGACCAGTGTGTTTCTGACCAGTGTGTTTTTGACAAGTGTGTTTATGATCAGCGTGTTTCTGACCAGTATGTTTCTGACCAATGTGTTTCTTACCAGTGTGTTTCTGATTGGTGTGTTTCTGACCACTGTGTTGCTGACCACTGTGTTTCTAACCACTGTGTCTCTGACCAGTGTGTTTATGACCAGTGTGTTTCTGACCAATGTGTTTCTTACCAGTGTGTTTCTGATTGGTGTGTTTCTGACCACTGTGTTGCTGACCACTGTGTTTCTAACCACTGTGTCTCTGACCAGTGTGTTTATGACCAGTGTGTTTCTGACCAGTGTATTTCTGACCAGTGTGTATCTGACCACTGTGTTTCTGACCAGTGCGTTTGTGACCATTGTGTTATTGACCACTGTGTTTCTGACCTCTGTGTTTCTGACCACTGTGTTTCTGACCACTGTGTTTCTGACCACTGTGTTTCTCACCAGTGTGTTTCTGACCAGTGTGTTTCTGACCACTGTGTTTCTGACCACAGTGTTTCTGAACACTGTGTTCCTGACCAGTGTGCTTCTGACCAGTGTGTTTTTGACCAGTGTGTTTATTACCAGCGTGATTCTGACCAGTACGTTTCTGACCAATGTGTTTCTGACCAGTGTGCTCCGTACTGGTGTGTTTCTGACCACTGTGCTTCTGACCAGTGTGTTTCTGACCACTGTGTTTCTGACCAGTTTGTTTGCGACCACTGTGTTTCTGACCACTATGTTTCTGACCATGTTGTTTCTGACCACTGTGTTTCTGACCACCGTGTTTCTGACCACTGTGTTTCTGACCAGTGTGTTTCATACCAGTGTGTTTCTGACCACTGTGTTTCTGACTACTGTGTTTCTGACCACTGTGTTTCTGACCACTGTGTTTCTGACCAGTGTGTTTCTGACCACTGTGTTTCTTACCAGTGTGTTTTGACCAGTGTGTTTCTGACCAGTGTGTTTCTGACCACTGTGTTTCTGACCAGTGTGCTTCCGACCAGTGTGTTTCTGACCAGACTGTTTCTGACCAGTGTGTGTCTCACCAGTGTGTTTCTGACCACTGTGTTTCTGACCACTGTGTTTCTGACCACTGCGTTTCTGACCACTGTGTTTCTGTCCATTGTGTTTCTGACCAATGTGTTTCTCACCACAGTGTTTCTGACCACCGTGTTTTTGACCACTGTGTTTCTGACCACTGTGTTTCAGACCACGGTGTTTCTGACCACTGTTTTTCTGACCAGTGTGTTTCTGACCACCGTGTTTCTGACTAGTGTGTTTCTGACTGCTGTGTTTCTGACCACTGTGTTTCTGACCAATGTGTTTCTGACGACTGTGTTTCTGACCACTGTGTTTCTGACCACTGTGTTTCTGACCACTGTGTTTCTGACCACTGTGTCTCTGACCAGTGTGTTTCTGACCAGTGTGTTTCACCAGTGTGTTTTTTACCAGTGTGTTTATGACCAGCGTGTTTCTGACCAGTATGTTTCTGACCAATGTGTTTCTGACCAGTGTGTTTTTGACCAGTGTGTTTCTGACCACTCTGTTTCTGACCACTGTGTTTCTGACCACTGTGTTTCAGACCAGTGTGTTTCTGACCAATGTGTTTCTGACCAGTGTTATTCTGACCAGTATGTTTCTGACCACTGCGTTTCTTACCAGTGTGTTTGTGACCACTGTGTTTCTGACCACTGTGTTTCTGACCAGTGTGTTTCTGACCACTGTGTTTCTGACCACTGTGTTTCTGACCACTGTGTTTATGACCAGTGTGTTTCTTACCAGTGTGTTTCTGACCAGTGTGTTTCTGACCACTGTGTTTCTGACCACTGTGTTTCTGACCACTGTGTTTCTGACCAGTGTGTTTCTGACCACTGTGTTTCTGACCACTGTGTTTCTGACCAGTGAGTTTCTGACCAGTGTGTTTCTGACCAGTGTGTTTGTGACCAGTGTGTTTCTGACCACTGTGTTTCTGACTACTGTGTTTCTGACCACTGTGTTTCTGACCACTGCGTTTCTGACCACTGTGTTTCTGACCACTGCGTTTCTGACCACTGTGTTTCAGACTACTGTGTTTCTGACCACTGTGTTTCTGACCACTGCGTTTCTGACCACTGTGTTTCTGACCACTGTGTTTCTGACCAATGAGTTTCTGACCACGGTGTTTCTGACAACTGTGCTTCTGACCACTGTGATTCTGACCACTGTGTTTCTGACTAGTGTGTTTCTGACCACTGTGATTTTGGCCACTGTGTTTCTGACCAATGTGTTTCTGACCACTGTGTTTCTGACCACTGTGTTTCTGACCACTGTGTTTCTGACTAGTGTGTTTCTGACCACTGTGATTTTGGCCACTGTGTTTCTGACCAATGTGTTTCTGACCACTGTGTTTCTGACCACTGTGTTTCTGACCACTGTTATTCTGACCACTGTGTTTCTCACCAGTGTGTTTCTGACCAGTGCATTCTTGACCACAGTGTTTTTGACCAGTGTGTCTCTGACCACTGTGTTTCTGACCAGTGTGTTTCTGACCTGTGTGTTTTTGACGAGTGTCTTTATGACCAGTGTGTTTCGGACCAGTATGTTTCTGACCAATGTGTTTCTGACCAATGCGTTTCTGACCGATGTGTTTATGACCACTCTGCTTCTGACCACTGTGTTTCTGACCACTGTATTTCTGAGCAGTGTGTTTCTGACCAGTGTGTTTCTGACCAGTGTATTTCTGACCAGGGTGTTTCTGACCGCTGTGTTTCTGACCAGTGTGTTTCTGACCAGTGTATTTCTGACCAGGGTGTTTCTGACCGCTGTGTTTCTGACCAGTGTGTTTCTGACCAGTGTGTTTCTGACCACTGTGAATCTGACCACTGTGTTTCTGACCACTGTGTTTCTGACCACTGTGTTTCTGACCAGTGTGTTTCTTGCCAGAGTAATTCTGACCAGTGTGTTTCTTACCAGTGTGTTTCTGACCACTGTGTTTCTGAACACTGTGTTTGTGACCAGTGTGTTTCTTATCAGTGTGTTACTGACCAGTGTGTTTCTGACCACTGTGTTTCTGACCAGTGTGTTGCTGACCAGTGTGTTTCTGACTAGTGTGTTTCTGACCAGTGTGTTTCTGACCAGGGTGTTTCTGACCACTGTGTTTCTGACCAGTGTGTTGCTGACCAGTGTGTTTCTGACTAGTGTGTTTCTGACCAGTGTGTTTCTGACCAGGGTGTTTCTGACCACTGTGTTTCTGACCAGTGTGTTGCTGACCAGTGTGTTTCTGACTAGTGTGTTTCTGACCAGTGTGTTTCTGACCAGGGTGTTTCTGACCACTGTGTTTCTGACCAGTGTGTTGCTGACCAGTGTGTTTCTGACTAGTGTGTTTCTGACCAGTGTGTTTCTGACCAGGGTGTTTCTGACCACTGTGTTTCTGACCAGTGTGTTGCTGACCAGTGTGTTTCTGACTAGTGTGTTTCTGACCAGTGTGTTTCTGACCAGGGTGTTTCTGACCACTGTGTTTCTGACCAGTGTGTTGCTGACCAGTGTGTTTCTGACTAGTGTGTTTCTGACCAGTGTGTTTCTGACCAGGGTGTTTCTGACCACTGTGTTTCTGACCAGTGTGTTGCTGACCAGTGTGTTTCTGACTAGTGTGTTTCTGACCAGTGTGTTTCTGACCAGGGTGTTTCTGACCACTGTGTTTCTGACCAGTGTGTTGCTGACCAGTGTGTTTCTGACTAGTGTGTTTCTGACCAGTGTGTTTCTGACCAGGGTGTTTCTGACCACTGTGTTTCTGACCAGTGTGTTGCTGACCAGTGTGTTTCTGACTAGTGTGTTTCTGACCAGTGTGTTTCTGACCAGGGTGTTTCTGACCACTGTGTTTCTGACCAGTGTATTTCTGACCACTGTGTTTCTGAGCAGTGTGTTTCTGACCAGGGTGTTTTTGTCCAGTGTGTTTATGACCTGCGTGTTTCTGACCAGTATGTTTCTTACCAATGTGTTTCTGACCAGTGTGGTTCTGACTGGTGTGTTTCTGACCACTCTGTTTCTGACCACTGTGTTTCTGACCACTGTGCTTCTCACCAGTGTGTTTCTGACCAGTGTGTTTCTGACCACTGTGTTTCTGACCA
>SZWC01003357.1:139597-151368 GCA_023375785.1 Penium margaritaceum | reverse complement strand
ACTGTGTTTCTGACCACGGTGTTTCTGACCAGTGTGTTTCTGACCAGTGTGTTTCTGACCAGTGTGTTTCTGACCACTCTGTTTCTGACCACTGTGTTTCTGACCACTGTGTTTCTGACCACGGTGTTTCTGACCAGTGTGTTTCTGACCAGCGTATTTCTGACGAGTGTGTTTCTGACCACTGTGTTTCTGACGACAGTGTTTCTGACCACTGTGTTTCTTACCACTGTGTTTCTGACCACTGTGTTTCTGGCCACTATATTTCTGACCACTGTGTTTCTGACCGCTGTGTTTATGACCAGTGTGTTTCTGACCACTGTGATTCTGATCACTGTGTTTCTGACGAGTGTGTTTCTTACCAATGTGTTTCTGACCACTGTCTTTCTGACCACTGTGTTTCTGACCACCGTGTTTCTGACCAGTGTGTTTCTGACCAGTGTGTTTCTGACCAGTATGTTTCTGACCGGTGTGTTTTTGACCAGTGTGTTTCTGACCACTGTGTTTCTGACCACTGTGTTTCTGACGAATGCCTTTCTGACCACTGTGTTTCTTACTACTGTGTTTCTTACCAATGTGATTCTGACCACGGTGTTTCTGACCATTGTGTTTCTGACCACTGTGTTTCTGACCACTGTGTTTCTGACTAGTGTGTTTCTGACCACTGTGTTTCTTACTACTGTGTTTCTTACCAATGTGATTCTGACCACGGTGTTTCTGACCATTGTGTTTCTGACCACTGTGTTTCTGACCACTGTGTTTCTGACTAGTGTGTTTCTGACCACTATGTTTTTGACCACTGTGTTTCTGACCAGTGTGTTTTTCACCGCTGTGTTTCTGACCAGTATGTTTGTGACCAGTGTTATTCTGACCAGTGTGTTTCAGACCACTGTGTTTCTGACCACTGCGTTTTACACCAGTGTGTTTCTGACCACAGTGTTTCCGACCACTGTGTTTCTGACCAGTTTGTTTCTGACCGCAGTGTTTCTAACCAGTGTGTTTCTGACCACTGTGTTTCTGACCAGTGTGTTTCTGACCACTGTGTTTCTGACCACTGTGTTTCTTACCACTGTGTTTCTGACCACTGTGTTTCTGGCCACTGTGTTTCTGACCACTGTGTTTCTGACGACTGTGTTTCTGACCACTGTGTTTCTGACCACGGTGTTTCTGACCAGTGTGTTTCTGACCAGTGCGTTTCTGACCGCTGTGTTTCTGACCAGTGTGTTTCTGACCACTATGTTTCTGACGACAGTGTTTCTGACCACTGTGTTTCTTACCACTGTGTTTCTGACCACTGTGTTTCTGGCCACTGTGTTTCTGACCACTGTGTTTCTGACGACTGTGTTTCTGACCACTGTGTTTCTGACCACGGTGTTTCTGACCAGTGTGTTTCTGACCAGTGCGTTTCTGACCGCTGTGTTTCTGACCAGTGTGTTTCTGACCACTATGTTTCTGACGACAGTGTTTCTGACCACTGTGTTTCTTACCACTGTGTTTCTGACCACTGTGTTTCTGGCCACTGTGTTTCTGACCACTGTGTTTCTGACGACTGTGTTTCTGACCACTGTGTTTCTGACCACGGTGTTTCTGACCAGTGTGTTTCTGACCAGTGCGTTTCTGACCGCTGTGTTTCTGACCAGTGTGTTTCTGACCACTATGTTTCTGACGACAGTGTTTCTGACCACTGTGTTTCTTACCACTGTGTTTCTGACCACTGTGTTTCTGGCCACTGTGTTTCTGACCACTGTGTTTCTGACGACTGTGTTTCTGACCACTGTGTTTCTGACCACGGTGTTTCTGACCAGTGTGTTTCTGACCAGTGCGTTTCTGACCGCTGTGTTTCTGACCAGTGTGTTTCTGACCACTATGTTTCTGACGACAGTGTTTCTGACCACTGTGTTTCTTACCACTGTGTTTCTGACCACTGTGTTTCTGGCCACTGTGTTTCTGACCACTGTGTTTCTGACGACTGTGTTTCTGACCACTGTGTTTCTGACCACGGTGTTTCTGACCAGTGTGTTTCTGACCAGTGCGTTTCTGACCGCTGTGTTTCTGACCAGTGTGTTTCTGACCACTATGTTTCTGACGACAGTGTTTCTGACCACTGTGTTTCTTACCACTGTGTTTCTGACCACTGTGTTTCTGGCCACTGTGTTTCTGACCACTGTGTTTCTGACGACTGTGTTTCTGACCACTGTGTTTCTGACCACGGTGTTTCTGACCAGTGTGTTTCTGACCAGTGCGTTTCTGACCGCTGTGTTTCTGACCAGTGTGTTTCTGACCACTATGTTTCTGACGACAGTGTTTCTGACCACTGTGTTTCTTACCACTGTGTTTCTGACCACTGTGTTTCTGGCCACTGTGTTTCTGACCACTGTGTTTCTGACGACTGTGTTTCTGACCACTGTGTTTCTGACCACGGTGTTTCTGACCAGTGTGTTTCTGACCAGTGCGTTTCTGACCGCTGTGTTTCTGACCAGTGTGTTTCTGACCACTATGTTTCTGACGACAGTGTTTCTGACCACTGTGTTTCTTACCACTGTGTTTCTGACCACTGTGTTTCTGGCCACTGTGTTTCTGACCACTGTGTTTCTGACGAATGCGTTTCTGACCACTGTGTTTCTTACTACTGTGTGTCTTACCAATGTGATTCTGACCACGGTGTTTCTGACCATTGTGTTTCTGACCACTGTGTTTCTGACCACTGTGTTTCTGACTAGTGTGTTTCTGACCACTATGTTTTTGACCACTGTGTTTCTGACCAGTGTGTTTTTTACCGCTGTGTTTCTGACCAGTATGTTTGTGACCACTGCTATTCTGACCAGTGTGTTTCAGACCACTGTGTTTCTGACCACTGCCTTTTACACCAGTGTGTTTCTGACCACAGTGTTTCCGACCACTGTGTTTCTGACCAGTTTGTTTCTGACCGCAGTGTTTCTAACCAGTGTGTTTCTGACCACTGTGTTTCTGACCAGTGTGTTTCTGACCACTGTGTTTCTGACCACTGTGTTTCTGACGACAGTGTTTCTGACCACTGTGTTTCTGACCAGTGTGATTCTGACCACCTTGTTTCTGTCCACTGTGTTCCTGACCACTGTGTTTCTGACCAGTGTGATTCTGACCACCTTGTTTCTGTCCACTGTGTTCCTGACCACTGTGTTTCTGACCAGTGTGATTCTGACCACCTTGTTTCTGTCCACTGTGTTCCTGACCACTGTGTTTCTGACCAGTGTGATTCTGACCACCTTGTTTCTGTCCACTGTGTTCCTGACCACTGTGTTTCTGACCAGTGTGATTCTGACCACCTTGTTTCTGTCCACTGTGTTCCTGACCACTGTGTTTCTGACCAGTGTGATTCTGACCACCTTGTTTCTGTCCACTGTGTTCCTGACCACTGTGTTTCTGACCAGTGTGATTCTGACCACCTTGTTTCTGTCCACTGTGTTCCTGACCACTGTGTTTCTGACCAGTGTGATTCTGACCACCTTGTTTCTGTCCACTGTGTTCCTGACCACTGTGTTTCTGACCAGTGTGATTCTGACCACCTTGTTTCTGTCCACTGTGTTCCTGACCACTGTGTTTCTGACCAGTGTGATTCTGACCACCTTGTTTCTGTCCACTGTGTTCCTGACCACTGTGTTTCTGACCAGTGTGATTCTGACCACCTTGTTTCTGTCCACTGTGTTCCTGACCACTGTGTTTCTGACCAGTGTGATTCTGACCACCTTGTTTCTGTCCACTGTGTTCCTGACCACTGTGTTTCTGACCAGTGTGATTCTGACCACCTTGTTTCTGTCCACTGTGTTCCTGACCACTGTGTTTCTGACCAGTGTGATTCTGACCACCTTGTTTCTGTCCACTGTGTTCCTGACCACTGTGTTTCTGACCAGTGTGATTCTGACCACCTTGTTTCTGTCCACTGTGTTCCTGACCACTGTGTTTCTGACCAGTGTGATTCTGACCACCTTGTTTCTGTCCACTGTGTTCCTGACCACTGTGTTTCTGACCAGTGTGATTCTGACCACCTTGTTTCTGTCCACTGTGTTCCTGACCACTGTGTTTCTGACCAGTGTGATTCTGACCACCTTGTTTCTGTCCACTGTGTTCCTGACCACTGTGTTTCTGACCAGTGTGATTCTGACCACCTTGTTTCTGTCCACTGTGTTCCTGACCACTGTGTTTCTGACCAGTGTGATTCTGACCACCTTGTTTCTGTCCACTGTGTTCCTGACCACTGTGTTTCTGACCAGTGTGTTTTGACCAGTGTGTTTCTGACTGGTGTGTTTCTGAAAAGTGTGTTTCTAACCACTTAGTTTCTGACCACTGTGTTTCTGACCACTGCGCTACTGACAACTGTATTTCTGACCACTGTGTTTCTGACCACTGTGTTTCTGACCAATGTGTTTCTGACCACTGTGTTTCTGACCACCGTGTTACTGACCACTGTGTTTCTGACCACTGTGTTTCTGACCACTGTGTTTCTCACCAGTGTGTTTCTGACCAGTGTGTCTCTGACCACTGTGTTTCTGACCACTGTGTTTCTGACCACTGGGTTTCTCACCTGTGTGTTTCTGACCAGTGTGTTTCTGACCACTGTGTTTCTGACCAGCGTGTTTCTGAGCAGAATGTTTCTGACCAATGTGTTTCTGACCAGTGTGTTTCTGACCAGTGTATTTTTGACCAGTGTATTTCTCGCCAGTGTGTTTCTGACCACTGTGTTTCTGACCAGTGTGTTTGTGACCACTGTGTTTCTGACCACTGTGTTTCTGACTACTGTGTTTCTGATCACTGTGTTTCTGACCACTATGTTTCTCACCAGAGTGTTTCTTACCAGTGTGTTTCTGACCGGTGTGTTTCTGTCCACTGTGTTTCTGACCACTGTGTTTCTTACCAGTGTGTTTCTGACCAGTGTGTTTCTGACCACTTTGTTTCTGACCACTGTGTGTCTGACCAGTGTGTTTTCGACCAGTGTGTTTATGACCAGTGTGTTTCTGACCAGTGTGTTTCTGACCCCTGTGTTTCTAACCACCGTGTTTCTGACCACTGTGTTTCTAACCACTGTGTTTCTGACCGCTGTGTTTCTGACCAGTGTGTTTCTTACCACTGTGTTTCTGACCAGTCTGTTTCTTACCACTGTGTTTCTGACCAGTGTGTTTCTGACCAGCGTGTTTCTGAGCAGTATGTTTCAGACCAATGTGTTTCCGACCAATGTGCTTCTGACCAGTGTATTGCTGACCACTCTGTTTCTGACCACTGTGTTCCTGACCACTGTGTTTCTAACCACTCTGTTTCTGACCACTCTGTTTCTGACCACTGTGTTTCTGACCAGTGTGTTTCTGACCAGTGTGTTTCTGTCCACTGTATTTCTGACCAGAGTGTTTTTGACCACTGTGTTTCTGACCTGTGTGTTTCTGACCACTGTGTTTTTGACCACTGTGTTCCTGACCACTGTGTTTCTGACCACTGTGTTTCTGATCACTCAATTTCTGACCAGTGTGTTTCTTACCAGTGAGTTTCTGACCAGTGTGTTTCTGACCAGTGTGTTTCTGACCACTGTGTTTCTGACCAGTGTGTTCCTTACCAGTGTGTTTCTGACCAGTGTGTTTCTGACCACTGTGTTTCTGACCACGGTGTTTATGACCAGTGTGTTTCTGACAAGTCTGTTTCTGACCAGTGTGTTTCTGACTAGTGTGTATCTGACCAGTGTGTTTCTGACCACTGTGTTTCTGACCACTGTGTTTCTGACCACTGTGTTTCTGACCAGTGTGTTTCCGACCAGTGTGTTTCTTACCAGTTTGTTTCTGACCACTTTGTTTCTGACCACTGTGTTTCTGACCACTGTGTTTCTGACCACGGTGTTTCTGACCACGGTGTTTCTGACCAGTGTGTTTCTGACCAGTGTATTTCTGACCAGTGTGTTTTTGACCACTCTGTTTCTGACGACAGTGTTTCTGACCACTGTGTTTCTGACAAGTGTGTTTCTTACCAATGTGTTTCTGACTAGTGTGTATCTGACCACTGTATTTCCGACCACTGTGTTTCTGACATCTGTGTTTCTGACCGATGTGTTTCTGACCAGTGTGTTTCTTACCAGTGTGTTTCTGACCAGTGTGTTTCTGACCACTCTGATTCTGACTACTGTGTTTCTGACCACTGTGTTTCTGACGAGTGTGTTTCTTACAAATGTGTTTCTGACCAGTGTGTTTCTGACCACTGTTTTTCTGACCACTGTGTTTCTGACCAGTGTGTTTCTGACCAGTGTGTTTCTGACCAGTGTGTTTCTTACCAGTGTGTTTCTGACCAGTGTGTTTCTGACCACTGTGTTTCTGACCACTGTGTTTCTGACCACTGTGTTTCTGACCAGTGTGTTTCTGACCACTGTGTTCCTGACCACTGTGTTTCTGACCAGTGTGTTTCTGACCACTGTGTTCCTGACCACTGTGTTTCTGACCAGTGTGTTTCTGACCACTGTGTTCCTGACCACTGTGTTTCTGACCAGTGTGTTTCTGACCACTGTGTTCCTGACCACTGTGTTTCTGACCAGTGTGTTTCTGACCACTGTGTTCCTGACCACTGTGTTTCTGACCAGTGTGTTTCTGACCACTGTGTTCCTGACCACTGTGTTTCTGACCAGTGTGTTTCTGACCACTGTGTTCCTGACCACTGTGTTTCTGACCAGTGTGTTTCTGACCACTGTGTTCCTGACCACTGTGTTTCTGACCAGTGTGTTTCTGACCACTGTGTTCCTGACCACTGTGTTTCTGACCAGTGTGTTTCTGACCACTGTGTTCCTGACCACTGTGTTTCTGACCAGTGTGTTTCTGACCACTGTGTTCCTGACCACTGTGTTTCTGACCAGTGTGTTTCTGACCACTGTGTTCCTGACCACTGTGTTTCTGACCAGTGTGTTTCTGACCACTGTGTTCCTGACCACTGTGTTTCTGACCAGTGTGTTTCTGACCACTGTGTTCCTGACCACTGTGTTTCTGACCAGTGTGTTTCTGACCACTGTGTTCCTGACCACTGTGTTTCTGACCAGTGTGTTTCTGACCACTGTGTTCCTGACCACTGTGTTTCTGACCAGTGTGTTTCTGACCACTGTGTTCCTGACCACTGTGTTTCTGACCAGTGTGTTTCTGACCACTGTGTTCCTGACCACTGTGTTTCTGACCAGTGTGTTTCTGACCACTGTGTTCCTGACCACTGTGTTTCTGACCAGTGTGTTTCTGACCACTGTGTTCCTGACCACTGTGTTTCTGACCAGTGTGTTTCTGACCACTGTGTTCCTGACCACTGTGTTTCTGACCAGTGTGTTTCTGACCACTGTGTTCCTGACCACTGTGTTTCTGACCAGTGTGTTTCTGACCACTGTGTTCCTGACCACTGTGTTTCTGACCAGTGTGTTTCTGACCACTGTGTTCCTGACCACTGTGTTTCTGACCAGTGTGTTTCTGACCACTGTGTTCCTGACCACTGTGTTTCTGACCAGTGTGTTTCTGACCACTGTGTTCCTGACCACTGTGTTTCTGACCAGTGTGTTTCTGACCACTGTGTTCCTGACCACTGTGTTTCTGACCAGTGTGTTTCTGACCACTGTGTTCCTGACCACTGTGTTTCTGACCAGTGTGTTTCTGACCACTGTGTTCCTGACCACTGTGTTTCTGACCAGTGTGTTTCTGACCACTGTGTTCCTGACCACTGTGTTTCTGACCAGTGTGTTTCTGACCACTGTGTTCCTGACCACTGTGTTTCTGACCAGTGTGTTTCTGACCACTGTGTTCCTGACCACTGTGTTTCTGACCAGTGTGTTTCTGACCACTGTGTTCCTGACCACTGTGTTTCTGACCAGTGTGTTTCTGACCACTGTGTTCCTGACCACTGTGTTTCTGACCAGTGTGTTTCTGACCACTGTGTTCCTGACCACTGTGTTTCTGACCAGTGTGTTTCTGACCACTGTGTTCCTGACCACTGTGTTTCTGACCAGTGTGTTTCTGACCACTGTGTTCCTGACCACTGTGTTTCTGACCAGTGTGTTTCTGACCACTGTGTTCCTGACCACTGTGTTTCTGACCAGTGTGTTTCTGACCACTGTGTTCCTGACCACTGTGTTTCTGACCAGTGTGTTTCTGACCACTGTGTTCCTGACCACTGTGTTTCTGACCAGTGTGTTTCTGACCACTGTGTTCCTGACCACTGTGTTTCTGACCAGTGTGTTTCTGACCACTGTGTTCCTGACCACTGTGTTTCTGACCAGTGTGTTTCTGACCACTGTGCTTCTGATCAAAGTGTTTCTGACCACTATGTTTCTGACCACTGTGTTTCTGACCAGTGTGTTTATGACCAGCGTGTTTCTTACCTCTGTGTTTCTGACCAGTGTGTTTCTGACCACTGTGTTTCTGACCGCTGTGTTTCTGACCGCTGTGTTTCTGTCCACTGTGGTTCTGACCACGGTGTTTCTGACCAGTGTGTTTCTGACCAGTTTGTTTCTGACCATTGTGTTTCTGACCAGTGTGTTTCTGGCCACTGTTTTTCTGACCACTGTCTTTCTGACCAGTGTGTTTCTGACCACTGTTGTCTTTGTGACCACTTTATCTATGACCACTGTGTTTCTGACCAGTGTGTTTCTGGCCTGTGTGTTCCTGACCACTGTGTTTCTGACCAGTGTGATTCTGACCACCTTGTTTCTGTCCACTGTGTTCCTGACCACTGTGTTTCTGACCACTGTGTTTCTGACCACTCTGTTTCTGACCAGTGTGTTTCTGACCACTGTGTTTCTGACCAGTGTGTTTCTGGCCAGTGTGTTTCTGACCACTGTGTTACTGACCACTGTGTTTCTTTCCATTGTGTTTCTGACCACTGTGTTTCTGACCAGTGTGTTTCTGACTACTGTGTTTCTGACCACCGTGTCTCTGACCAGGGTGTTTCTAACCAGTGTCATTCTGACCACTGTGTTTTTGACCAGTGTGTTTCTGACCAGTGTGTTTCTGACCACTGTGTTTCTGACCACTGTGTTTCTGACCACTGTGTTTCTAACCATTGTTTTCTAAACCACTGTGTTTCTGACCACTGTGTTTCTGACCGCTGTGCTTCTGACCACTGTGTTTCTGACCAGTGTGTTTCTGACCTCTGTGTTTCTGACCAGCGTTTTTCTGACCAGTGTGTTTCTGGCTACTGCAATTTTGACCACTGTGTTTGTCACTAGTGTGTTTCTGACCACTGTGTTTCTGACCTCCGTGTTCCTGACCAGTGTGTTTCTGACCACTGTGTTTCTGACCTCTGTGTTTCTGACCACTGTGTTTATGAGTACTGTGTTTCTGACCAGTGTGTTTCTGACCAGTGTGTTTCTGACTAGTGTGTTTCTGACTTGTGTGTTTCTGACCACTGTGTTTCTCTTCACTGTGTTTCTGACCAGTGTGTTTCTGACCAGTGTGTTTCTTACCACTGTGTTTTTGACCACTGTGTTTCTGACCAGTTTGTTTCTGACCAGTGTGTTTCTGACCACTATGTTTCTGACCTGGGTGTTTCTGATCACTGTGTTTCTGACCAGTGTTTTTCTCACATTTTGTTTCTGACCACTGTGCTTCTGATCAAAGTGTTTCTGACCACTATGTTTCTGACCACTGTGTTTCTGACCAGTGTGTTTCCGACCAGTGTTTCTGACGGTTGTGTTTCTGACCGCTGTGTTTCTGACCACTGTGTTTCTGACCACTGTGTTTCTGACCACTGTGTTGCTGACCACTGTGTTTTTCACCACTGGGTTTCTGACGAGTGTGTTTCTGACCAGTGGGCTTCTGACCATTGTGTTTCTGACCAGTGTGTTTCTGACCACTGTGTTTCTGACCGCTGTGTTTTTGACCGCTGTGTTTGTGACCACTTTGTTTCTGACCACTGTGTTTCTGACCACTGTGTTTCTGACCACTGTGTTTCCGACCACAGTGTTTCTGACCACTGTATTTTGGACCAGTGTGTTTTTGACCAGTGTGTTTCTCACCAGTGTGTTTCTGACCCGTGTGTTTCTCACCAGTGTGTTTTTTACCACTGTGTTTCTGACCAGTGTGTTTCTGACCATTGTGTTTCTGACCACTGTGTTTCTGACCATTGTGTTTCTGACCACTGAGTTTCTGACCGGTGTGTTCCTGACCACTGTGTTTCCGACCAGTGTGATTCGGACCAGTGTGTTTCGTACCAGTGTGTTTCTGACCAGTGTGTTTTTGACCAGTGTGTTTCTGACCACTGTGTTTCTGACCACTGTGTTTCTGACTAGAATGTTCCTGAGCAGTGTGGTTCTGACCACTGTGTTTCTGACCTCTGTATTTCTCACCAGTGTGTTTCAGACCACTGTGTTTCTGACCACTGAGTTTCTGACCAGTGTGTTTTTGACCAGTGTTTTTCTGACCCCGGTGTTTCTGACCACTGTGTTTCTGACCAGTGTGTTTCTGACCACTGTGTTTCTTACCACAGTGTTTCTGACCAGTGTGTTTCTGACCACTGTGTTTCTGACCAGTGTGTTTCTGACCGCTATGTTATTGACCAGTGTGTTTCTGACCAGTGTGTTTTCGACCACTCTGTTTCTGACCACTGTGTTTCTGGCCACTGTGTTTCTGACCAGTGTGTTTATCACCATAGTGTTTCGGACCAGTGTGTTCATGACCTCTGTGTTTCTGACCAGTGTGTTTCAGACCACTGTGTTTCTGACCAGTGCGTTTCTGACCACTGTGTTTCTGATCACTTTGTTTCTCACCAGTGTGTTTCTGACCAGTGTTTTTCTCACCGTTGTGTTTCTGACCACCTTGTTTCTGACCACCATGTTTCTGACCACAATGTTCCTGACCACGGTGTTTCTTTTCAACCGGCCTGAGGCAATTGGACTAGAAAACAGGGCCGACACAATAGCACCTGCCGTCGGCTCCAAGCATTTCAGCTAGGAGAAGATATCACCCTCAGGATCACGGTTCCACACTGAGGAGTTCCTAGGCAATCACTTGCTAGCAACTGTGTCCACCTAACACTTGGTCACTTTCGCGGGAGGTGCTAGTCAAAGACTAACTCCTGGGGCTTAGACCTACCAGTGTCTTCTTTATACTGTTCCTTAGTTGGACAACTCTGTGAGGAGCATCTAAGGCCAGGTTGTGTAATAAGAATGAGGAATGGGCCTGGTACATATAGTCCTAGGCCTGGCTTCTAAGGTGTGTGGGTAGTGACAGTTATGGGGTGGTCACTCCACACCACCTCACCAGTCAGCCAATTGGCGCATCCACTGACCGCCAAGTGGCGCACTCTCCTCATGCATGGAGAAATGTCTAAGAAACTTCCCCTATGCTAGAAGGTCAAAAAACTTCCTTCGCACATCAAGGCTCGATCGCAGGACCTGTTGTCCCCAAGTCCAACATGCTATCCGTTGCGCTACACTTCTGGTGTTTCGCTTGGACTTGCACCATGAACAAGGTCTAGGGGACTTACTCCTAGGGAGCAGTGCATTCCCAACCTGTCCGTCAAGCCATAGCAGTGGCCATGGGGCATAGAAGAACAACAATCTCTCCCTTGCACCTAAGGCCACCTGCTGTGGTAGTTTTTCTTCACCATGAACCTGTAGGTCTAGGTTGTGTATGTGCACGTATGTTTTCTTGGTCTTTAGTTCTCATTTCGTGCATCCACCATGCCGACTCCTCGAGTACCTGCAACATGCAAGTAGCTGTCTAACGGCTTTTTCAAGAAGTCGGCAAGCATTTTCTTGGTTGCGACGTGCTCCAGTTCCACGACACCCTTGGCGATAA
>SZWC01003357.1:71323-85183 GCA_023375785.1 Penium margaritaceum | reverse complement strand
GAAC
This sequence comes from Penium margaritaceum, assembly GCA_023375785.1. NCBI lineage: Eukaryota > Viridiplantae > Streptophyta > Zygnematophyceae > Desmidiales > Peniaceae > Penium > Penium margaritaceum. Next base: position 85,179 of record SZWC01003357.1, on the reverse strand, counting down.
CACTGTGCTTCTGACCACTGTGTTTCTGACCACTGTGTTTCTGACCACTGTGTTTTGGACCAGTGTGTTTCTGACCAGCGTGTTTCTGACGAGTATGTTTCTGACCAATGTGTTTCTGACCAATGCGTTTCTGACCGGTTTGTTTATGACCACTCTGTTTCTGACCACTGTGTTTCTGACAACTGTGTTCCTGACCACTGTGTTTCTGACCACTGTGTTTCTGACTCCTGTGTTTCTGACCACTGTCTGTCTGAACACTGTGTTTCTGACCACTGTGTTTCTGACCAGTGTGTTTCTCACCACTGTTTTTCTGACCGCTGTGTTTCTGACCACTGTGTTTCTGACCACTTTGTTTCTGACAACTGCGTTTCTGACCACTGCCTTTCTGACCACTGTGTTTCTGACCACTATGTTTCTGACCACTGTGTTTCTGACAAGTGTGTTTTTGACCACTGTGTTTCTGACCAGTGTGTTAACGAACACTGTGTTTCTGACCACTGTGTTTCTGACCAGTGAGTTTCTGACCAGTGTGATTCTGACCACTGTGTTTCTCACCAGTGTGTTTCTAACCAGTGTGTTTCTGGCCACTGTATTTCTGACCAGTGTGTTTCTGACTAGTGTGTTTCTGACCAGTGTGTTTTTGACCAGTGTGTTTCTGACCAGTGTGTTTCTGACCGCGGTTTTTCTCACCAGTGTGTTTCTGACCAGTGTGTTTCTGACCAGTGTGTTTCTGACCACTGCGTTTCTGACCACTGCGTTTCTGACCACTGTGTTTCATACCAGTGTGTTTCTGACCACTGCGTTTCTGACCAGTGTGTTTTTTTACTACTGTGTTTCTGACCAGTGTGTTAATGACCACTGTTTTTCTGACCACTGTGTTTCTGACCAGTGACTTTCTGACCAGTGTGATTCTGACCACTGTGTTTCTCACCAGTGTGTTTCTAACCAGTGTGTTTCTGACCATTGTATTTCTGACCAGTGTGTTTCTGACCACTGTGTTTCTGACCACTGTGTTTCTCACCAGTGTGTTTTTGACCAGTGATTTTCTGACTTGTGTGTTTCTGACCACGGTTTTTCTGACCAGTGTGTTTCTGACCAGTGTGTTGTTGACCAGGGTGTTTCTGACCACTGTGTTTCTAACCACAGTGTTTCAGACAACTGTGTTTCTGACCACTTTGTTTCTGACCACTGTGTTTCTGACCAGTATGTTTCTGACCAGTAAACTTCTCACCACTGTGTTTCTGTCCACTGGGTTTCTCACCACTGTGTTTCTGACCACTATGTTTCTAACCAGTTTGTTTCTGACCACTGTGTTTCTGGCTAGTGTGTTTCTGACCACTGTGTTCCTGACCACTGTGTTTCTGACCACTGTGTTTCTCATAAGTGTGTTTCTAACCAGTGTGTTTCTAACCAGTGTGTTTTTGACCAGTGTGTTTCTGACCACTGCGTTTCTGACCACTGTTTTTCTTTCCACTGTGTTTCTCACCACTGTGTTTCTGACCAGTGTGTTTCTCACCACTGTGTTTCAGACCAATGTGTTTATGACCAGTGTGTTTCTGACAACTGTGTTTCTGACCACTGTGTTTCTGACCACTGTGTTTCTGACCACTGTGTTTCTGACCAGTGTGTTTCTGACCACTGTGTTATTAACCACAGTGTTTCTGACCAGTGTGTTCCTAACCAGTGTGTTTTTGACCAGTGTGTTTCTTACCACTGTGTTTCTGACCAGTGTGTTTCTGACCACTGTGTTTCTCATCACTCTGTTTCTGACCAGTGTGTTTCTAACCACTGTGTTTCTGACCGCTGTGTTTCTGACCACTGTCACTCTTACCGGTGTGTTTTTGACCAGTGTGATTCTGACCACTGTGTTTCTGACCAGTGCTTTTCTGACCAGTGTGTTTCTGACCACTGTGTTTCTGACCACTGTGTTTCAGACAACTGTGTTTCTGACCACTTTGTTTCTGACCACTGTGTTTCTGACCAGTGCGTTTCTGACCAGTAAGTTTCTGACCACTGTGTTTCTGACCACTGGGTTTCTGACCACTGTGTTTCTGACCACTGCATTTCTGATCACTGTGTTTTTGACCAGTGTGTTTCTGACCACTGTGTTTCTGACCAGTGTGTTTCTGACCAGTGTGTTTCTGACCACTGTGTTTCTGACCACTCTGTTTCTTACCACTGTGTTTCTGACCAATGTGTTTCTTACCAGTGTGTTTCTGACCACAAGGTTTATGACCACTGTGTTTCTGACCACCGTGTTTCGGACCAGTTTGTTTCTGACCACTGTGTTTCTGACCAGTGTGTTTCTGACCACTGTGTTTCTGACCGCTGTATTTCTGACCAGTGTGTTTCTGACCACTGTGTTTCTGACCACTGTGTTTCTAACCACTGTGTTTTTGACCACTGTGTATCTGACCACTGTCTTTCGGACCAGTGTGTTTCTGACCAGCATTTTTCTGACCAGTATGTTTCTGACCAATGTGTTTATGACCAATGCGTTTCTGACCGGTTTGTTTATGACCACTCTGTTTCTGACCACTGTGTTTCTGACAACGGTGTTCTTGACCACTGTGTTTCTGACCACTGTGTTTCTGACCACTGTGTTTCTGACCACTGTGTTTCTGAACACTGTGTTTCTGACCACTGTGTTTCTGACCAGTGTGTTTCTCACCACTGTTTTTCTGACCGCTGTGTTTCTGACCACTGTGTTTCTGACCACTATGTTTCTGACCACTGCGTTTCTGACCACTGTGTTTCTGACTAGTGTGTTTCTGACCACTGTGTTTCTGACCACTGTGTTTCTGAACACTGTGTTTCGCACAAGTGTGTTTCTGACCAGTGTGTTTCTAACCAGTGTGTTTTTGACCAGTTTGTTTCTGACCACTGCGTTTCTGACCACTGTGTTTCTTTCCACTGTGTTTCTGACCACTATGTTTCTGACCAGTGTGTTTCTCACTACTTTGTTTCAGACCACTATGTTTCTGACCACTGTGTTTCTGACCACTGTGTTTCTGACCACTGTGTTTCTGACCACTGTGTTTCTGACCAGTGTGTTTCTGACCACTGTGTTTTTTACCACAGTGTTTTTGACCAGTGTCTTTCTAACCAGTGTGTTTCTGACTAGTGAGTTTCTTACCACTGTGTTTCTGACCATTGTGTTTCTGACCACTTTGTTTCTCATCACTGTGTTTCTGACCAGTGTGATTCTGACCACTGTGTTTCTGACCAGTGTGTTTCTGACCACTGTGTTTCTGACCATTGTGTTTCTGACCACTTTGTTTCTCATCACTGTGTTTCTGACCAGTGTGATTCTGACCACTGTGTTTCTGACCAGTGTGTTTCTGACCAGTGTGTTTCTGACCTCTGTGTTTCTGACCAGTGTGTTTCTGACCACCGTGTTTCTGACCACTGTGTTTCTTACCAGTGTGTTTCTGACTACGGTGTTTCTGACCACTGTGTTTCTGACCACCGTGTTTCTGACCAGTTTGTTTCTGACCACTGTGTTTCTGACCAGTGTGTTTCTAACCACAGTGTTTCTGACCACTGTGTTTCTGACCACTGTGTTTCGGACCAGTGTGTTTCTGACTAGTGTGTTTCTGACCACTGTGTTTCTGACAACTGTGTTCCTGACCACTGTGTTTGTGACCACTGTGTTCCTGACCAGTGTTTTTCTGACCACTGTGTTTCTGAACACTGTGTTTCTGACCACTAAGTTTCTGACCAGTGTGTTTCTCACCACTGTTTTTCTGACCGATGTGTTTCTGACCACTGTGTTTCTTACCACTGTGTTTCTCACCACTGCGTTTCTGACCACTGCATTTCTGACCACTGTATTTCTGACCACTGTGTTTCTGACCACTGTGTTTCTGACCAGTGTGTTTTTGACCACTGTGTTTCTGACCAGTGTGTTAATGACCACTGTGTTTCTGACCACTGTGTTTCTGACCAGTGATTTTCTGACCAGTGTGATTCTGACCACTGTGTTTCTCACCAGTGTGTTTCTAACCAGTGTGTTTCTGACAACTGTATTTCTGACCAGTGTGTTTCTGACCACTGTGTTTCTGACCACTGTGTTTCTGACCAGTGTGTCTCTGACCACTGTGTTTCTGACCACTGTGTTTCTGACCACCGTGTTTCTGACCACTGTGTTTCTGACCAGTGTGTCTCTGACCACTGTGTTTCTGACCACTGTGTTTCTGACCACCGTGTTTCTGACCACTGTGTTTCTGACCAGTGTGTCTCTGACCACTGTGTTTCTGACCACTGTGTTTCTGACCACCGTGTTTCTGACCACTGTGTTTCTGACCAGTGTGTCTCTGACCACTGTGTTTCTGACCACTGTGTTTCTGACCACCGTGTTTCTGACCACTGTGTTTCTGACCAGTGTGTCTCTGACCACTGTGTTTCTGACCACTGTGTTTCTGACCACCGTGTTTCTGACCACTGTGTTTCTGACCAGTGTGTCTCTGACCACTGTGTTTCTGACCACTGTGTTTCTGACCACCGTGTTTCTGACCACTGTGTTTCTGACCAGTGTGTCTCTGACCACTGTGTTTCTGACCACTGTGTTTCTGACCACCGTGTTTCTGACCACTGTGTTTCTGACCAGTGTGTCTCTGACCACTGTGTTTCTGACCACTGTGTTTCTGACCACCGTGTTTCTGACCACTGTGTTTCTGACCAGTGTGTCTCTGACCACTGTGTTTCTGACCACTGTGTTTCTGACCACCGTGTTTCTGACCACTGTGTTTCTGACCAGTGTGTCTCTGACCACTGTGTTTCTGACCACTGTGTTTCTGACCACCGTGTTTCTGACCACTGTGTTTCTGACCAGTGTGTCTCTGACCACTGTGTTTCTGACCACTGTGTTTCTGACCACCGTGTTTCTGACCACTGTGTTTCTGACCAGTGTGTCTCTGACCACTGTGTTTCTGACCACTGTGTTTCTGACCACCGTGTTTCTGACCACTGTGTTTCTGACCAGTGTGTCTCTGACCACTGTGTTTCTGACCACTGTGTTTCTGACCACCGTGTTTCTGACCACTGTGTTTCTGACCAGTGTGTCTCTGACCACTGTGTTTCTGACCACTGTGTTTCTGACCACCGTGTTTCTGACCACTGTGTTTCTGACCAGTGTGTCTCTGACCACTGTGTTTCTGACCACTGTGTTTCTGACCACCGTGTTTCTGACCACTGTGTTTCTGACCAGTGTGTCTCTGACCACTGTGTTTCTGACCACTGTGTTTCTGACCACCGTGTTTCTGACCACTGTGTTTCTGACCAGTGTGTCTCTGACCACTGTGTTTCTGACCACTGTGTTTCTGACCACCGTGTTTCTGACCACTGTGTTTCTGACCAGTGTGTCTCTGACCACTGTGTTTCTGACCACTGTGTTTCTGACCACCGTGTTTCTGACCACTGTGTTTCTGACCAGTGTGTCTCTGACCACTGTGTTTCTGACCACTGTGTTTCTGACCACCGTGTTTCTGACCACTGTGTTTCTGACCAGTGTGTCTCTGACCACTGTGTTTCTGACCACTGTGTTTCTGACCACCGTGTTTCTGACCACTGTGTTTCTGACCAGTGTGTCTCTGACCACTGTGTTTCTGACCACTGTGTTTCTGACCACCGTGTTTCTGACCACTGTGTTTCTGACCACTATGTTTCTGACCACTGTGTTTCTGACCACTGTGTTTCTTACCACTGTGTTTCTGACCACTGTGTTTCTGACCACTGTGTTTCTAACCACTGTGTTTCTGACCACTGTGTTTCTGACCACGGTGTTTTTGACCAGAGTGTTTTTGACCAGTGTGTTTCTGATCACTGTGTTTCTGACCACTCTGTTTCTGACCACAGTGTTTCGACCAGTGTCTTTCTGACCACTGCGTTTCTGACCACTGTGTTTCAGACCACTGTGTTTCTGACCAGTGTGTTTCTGACCAGTGTGTTTCTGACCACTGTGTTTCAGACCACTGTGTTTCTGACCAGTTCGTTTCTGACCAGTGTGTTTCTGACCAATGTGTTTCTGACCAGTGTGTTTCTGACCACTGTGTTTCTGACCACTGTAGTTCTGACCACTGTTTCTGACCACTGTGTTTCTTAGAAGTGTGTTTCTGACCACTGTGTTTCAGACCACTGTGTTTCTGAACACTGTATTTCTGACCAGTGTGTTTCTGACCACTGTGTTTCTGACCACTGTGTTTCTCACCACTGTGTTTCCCACCACTGTGCTTCTGACCACTGTATTTCTGACCAGTGTGTTTCAGACCACTGTGTTTCTGACCACTGTATTTCTCACCTGTGTGTTTTTGACCACTGTGTTTCTGTTCACTGTGTTTCTGATCACTGTGTTTCTGACCATTGAGTTTCTGACTAGTCTGTTTCTAACCAGTGTGTTTCTGACCACAGTGTTTCTGACCACTGTGTTTTTGACCACTGTGTTTCTGTTCACTGTGTTTCTGATCACTGTGTTTCTGACCATTGAGTTTCTGACTAGTCTGTTTCTAACCAGTGTGTTTCTGACCACAGTGTTTCTGACCACTGTGTTTCTCACCAGTGTGTTTCTGACCACTGTATTTCTGACCAGTATGTTTCTAACCAGAGTGCTTCTGACCACTGTGTTTCTGACCAGTGTGTTTCTGACCAGTGTGTTCTGACCACTGTGTTTCTGACCACTGTGTTTCTCACCACTGTGTTTCTGACCAGTGTGTTAATGATCACTGTGTTTCTGACCACTGTGTTTCTGACCAGTGAGTTTCTGACCAGTGTGATTCTGACCACTGTATTTCTCACCAGTGTGTTTCTCACCAGTGTGTTTCTGACCAGTGTGTTTCTGACCGCGGTTTTTCTGACCAGTGTGTTTCTGACCAGTGTGTTTCTGACCAGTGTGTTTCTGACGACTGTGTTTCTGACCACTGTGTTTCAGACAACTGTGTTTCTGACCACTTTGTTTCTGACCATTTTGTTTCTGACCACTGTGTTTCTGACCAGTGTGTTTCTAACCAGTAAGTTTCTGACCACTGTGTTTCTGACCACTGTGTTTCTGACCACTGTGTTTCTAACCAGTTTGTTTCTGACCACTGTGTTTCTGACTAGTGTGTTTCTGACCACTGCGTTTCTGACCACTGTGTTTGTGACCACAGTGTTTCTCACCAGTGTGTTTCTGACCACTGTGTTTCTGACCAGAGTGTTTTTGACCAGTGTGTTTCTGACCACTGCGTTTCTGACCACTGTGTTTGTGACCACAGTGTTTCTCACCAGTGTGTTTCTGACCACTGTGTTTCTGACCAGAGTGTTTTTGACCAGTGTGTTTCTGACCACTGCGTTTCTGACCACCGTGTTCCTGACCTCTGTGTTTCTGACCACTGTGTTTCTTACCAGTGTGCTTCTTACCATTGTGTTTCTGACCACTGTGTTTCTGACCACTGTGTTTCTCACCACTGCGTTTCAGTCCACTGTGTTCATGACCAGTGTGTTTCTGACAACTGTGTTTCTGACCACTGTGTTTCTGACCAGTGTGTTTCTGACCACTGTGTATTTTACCACAGTGTTTCTGACCAGTGTGTCTCTAACCAGTGTGTTTCTGACCAGTGTGTTTCTTACCACTGTGTTTTTGACGAGTGTGTTTCCGACCACTGTGTTTCTGATCACTGTGTTTCTGACCAGTGTGTTTCTGACCACTGTGTTTCTGACCAGTGTGTTTCTGACCACTGTGTTTCTGACCACTGTGTTTCTGACCACTGTCTTTCTGACCAGTGTGTTTCTGACCACTGTGTTTCTGACCACTGTGTTTCTGACCACTGTCTTTCTGACCACTGTGTTTATGACCACTGTCTTTCTTACCGGTGTGTTTCTGACCACGGTGTTTCTGACCATTGTGTTTCTGACCAGTGAGTTTCTGACCAGAGTGATTCTGACCACTGTGTTTCTGACCAGTGTGTTTCTGACTCATGTGTTTCTGACCACTGTGTTTCTGACCAGTGTGTTTCTGACCACCGTGTTTCTGACCACTGAGTTTCTGACCAGTGTGTTTCTGACCACTGTGTTTCTGATCACTGTGTTTCTGACCAGTGTGTTTCTGACCACCGTGTTTCTGACCACTGAGTTTCTGACCAGTGTGTTTCTGACCACTGTGTTTCTGATCACTGTGTTTCTGACAAGTGTGTTTCTGACCACTGTGTTTCTGACCTGTGTGTTTCTGACCGGTGTGTTTCTGACCAATGTGTTTCTGACCACTGTGTTTCTTACCACAGTGTTTCTGACCAATGTGTTTCTTTCCAGTGTGTTTCTGACCACTGTGTTTCTAACCACTCTGTTTCTGACCACCGTGTTTCTGATCAGTGTGTTTCTGACCACTGTGTTTCTGACCAGTGTGTCTCTGACCACTGTGTTTCTGACCACTGTGTTTCTGACCAGTGTCATTCTGACCACCATGTTTCTGACCACTGTGTTTCTCACCAGTGTGTTTCTGACCACTATGTTTCTGACCACTATGTTTCTAACGAGTGTGTTTCTGACCAATGTGTTTCTGACCAGTGTGTTTCCGACCACATTGTTTCTGACCAGTGTGTTTCTGACCAGTGTTTTCTTGACCATTGTGGTCCTGCCCAGTGTGTTTCTGACCACTTTGTTTCTAACCACTGTGTTTCTGACCACTGTGTTTCTGACCACTGTGTTTCTGACAAGTGTGTTTCTGACCATTGTGTTTCTGACCAGTGTGTTTCTGACTAGTGTGTTTCTGACCAGTGTGTTTGTGACCAGTGTGTTTCTGACCACTGTGTTTCTAACCACTGTGTTTCTGACCACTGTGTTTCTGACCACTGTTTTTCTGACCACCGTGTTTCTGACCACTGTGTTTCTGACCACTATGTTTCTGACCACTGTGTTTCTGACCACTGTGTTTCTGACCAGTGTGTTTCTGACCACTGCGTTTCTGACCACTGTGTTTCTGACCACTGTGTTTCTAACCACTGTGTTTCTGGCCACTGTGTTTCTGACCACTGTGTTTCTGACCACGGTGTTTTTGACCAGAGTGTTTTTGACCAGTGTGTTTCTGATCACTGTGTTTCTGACCACTCTGTTTCTGACCACAGTGTTTCGACCAGTGTCTTTCTGACCACTGCGTTTCTGACCACTGTGTTTCAGACCACTGTGTTTCTGACCAGTGTGTTTCTGACCAGTGTGTTTCTGACCACTGTGTTTCAGACCACTGTGTTTCTGACCACTGCGTTTCTGACCACTGTGTTTCAGACCACTGTGTTTCTGACCAGTGTGTTTCTGACCAGTGTGTTTCTGACCACTGTGTTTCAGACCACTGTGTTTCTGACCAGTGTGTTTCTGACCAGTGTGTTTCTGACCAATGTGTTTCTGACCAGTGTGTTTCTGACCACTGTGTTTCTCACCACTGTGTTTCTCACCACTGTGCTTCTGACCACTGTATTTCTGACCAGTGTGTTTCAGACCACTGTGTTTCTGACCACTGTATTTCTCACCAGTGTGTTTTTGACCACTGTGTTTCTGTTCACTGTGTTTCTGATCACTGTGTTTCTGACCATTGAGTTTCTGACTAGTCTGTTTCTAACCAGTGTGTTTCTGACCACAGTGTTTCTGACCACTGTGTTTCTGTTCACTGTGTTTCTGATCACTGTGTTTCTGACCATTGAGTTTCTGACTAGTCTGTTTCTAACCAGTGTGTTTCTGACCACAGTGTTTCTGACCACTGTGTTTCTGACCAGTGTGTTTCTGACCACTGTATTTCTGACCAGTATGTTTCTAACCAGAGTGCTTCTCACCACTGTGTTTTTGACCAGTGTGTTTCTGACCAGTGTGTTCTGACCACTGTGTTTCTGACCACTGTGTTTCTCACCACTGTGTTTCTGACCACTGTGTCTCTGACCAGTGCGTTTCTGACCACTGTCTTTCTGACCAGTTTGTTTCTGACCACTGTTTTTCTGACCAGTGTGTTTCTGACCAGAGTGTTTTTGACCAATGTGTTTCTAACCACTGTGTTTCTAACCACTGTGTTTCTGACCACTGTGTTTCTGAGCACTGTGTTTCTGACCACTGTGTTTCTGACCACTCTGTTTCCGGCCAGTGTGTTTCTGACCAGTGTGTTTCTGACCACTGTGTTTCTGACCCTTGTGTTTCTGACCACTATGTGTTTTACCACTGTGCTTCTGACCACTGTGTTTGTGACCACTGTGTTTCGAACCACTGTGTTTCTGACCACTGTGTTTCTGACCACTGTGTTCCTGACCACTGTGTTTCTGACCAGTGTGTTTCTGACCAGTGTGTTTCTGACCACTGTGTTTCTTACCACTGTGTTTCTGACCACTGTGTTTCAGACCATTGTGTTTCTGACCAGTGTGTTTCTGACCAGTGTGTTTCGGACCAGGGTGTTTCTGACCATTGTGTTTCTGACCAGTGTGTTTCTGACCACTGTGTTTCTGACCACTGTGTTTCTGATCACTGTCTTTCTGACCACTGTGTTTCTGACCACTGTGTTTCTCACCAGTGTGTTTCTGACCACTGTGTTTCTAACCACTGTGTTTCTGACCACTGTGTTTCTGACCACTGTGTTTCTGACCACAGTGTTTCTGACCATTAGGTTTCTGACCACCGTGTTTCTGACCACTGTGTTTCTGACCACTATGTTTCTGACCACTGTGTTTCTGACCACTGTGTTCCTGACCACTGTGTTTCTGACCACTGTGTTTCTGAGCACTGTGTTTCTGACCACTGTGTTTCTGACCACAGTGTTTCTGACCATTAGGTTTCTGACCACCGTGTTTCTGACCACTGTGTTTCTGACCACTATGTTTCTGACCACTGTGTTTCTGACCACTGTGTTCCTGACCACTGTGTTTCTGACCACTGTGTTTCTGAGCACTGTGTTTCTGACCACTGTGTTTCTGACCACAGTGTTTCTGACCATTAGGTTTCTGACCACCGTGTTTCTGACCACTGTGTTTCTGACCACTATGTTTCTGACCACTGTGTTTCTGACCACTGTGTTCCTGACCACTGTGTTTCTGACCACTGTGTTTCTGAGCACTGTGTTTCTGACCACTGTGTTTCTGACCACAGTGTTTCTGACCATTAGGTTTCTGACCACCGTGTTTCTGACCACTGTGTTTCTGACCACTATGTTTCTGACCACTGTGTTTCTGACCACTGTGTTCCTGACCACTGTGTTTCTGACCACTGTGTTTCTGAGCACTGTGTTTCTGACCACTGTGTTTCTGACCACAGTGTTTCTGACCATTGTGTTTCTGACCAGTGTGTTTCTGACCACTGTGTTTCTGACCACAGTGTTTCTGACCATTGTGTTTCTGACCACTGTGTTTCTGACCACTGTGTTTCTGACAACTGTGTTTCTCATCACTGTGTGTCTGACCACTGTGTCTCTGACCAGTGCGTTTCTGACCACTGTCTTTCTGAGCACTTTGTTTCTTACCACTGTTTTTCTGACCAGTGTGTTTCTGACCACTGTGTTTCTAACCATTGTGTTTCTGACCACTGTGTTTCTGAGCACTGTGTTTCTGACCACTGTGTTTCTGACCACTGTGTTTCTGACCACTCTGTTTCTGACCAGTGTGTTTCTGACCAGTGTGTTTCTGACCACTGTGTTTCTGACCATTGTGTTTCTGACCACTGTGTGTTTTACCACTGTGCTTCTGACCACTGTGTTTCTGACCACTCTGTTTCTGACCAGTGTGTTTCTGACCAGTGTGTTTCTGACCACTGTGTTTCTGACCATTGTGTTTCTGACCACTGTGTGTTTTACCACTGTGCTTCTGACCACAGTGTTTCTGACCACTGTGTTTCTAACCACTGTGTTTCTGACCAATGTGTTTCTGACCAGTGTGTTTCTGACCAGTGTGTTCCTAACCGGTGTGTTCCTGACCATTGTGTTTCTACCAGTGTGTTTCTGACCACTGTGTTTCTGACCACTGTGTTTCTGACCAGTGTGTTTCTGACCAGTGTGTTTCTGACCACTGTGTTTCTGACCACTGTGTTTCTGATCACTGTCTCCACTGTGCTTCTGTTTCTGACCACTGTATTTCTCACCAGTGTGTTTCTGACCACTGTGTTTCTGACCACTGTGTTTCTGACCAGTGTATTTCTGACCAGTGTGTTTATGACCAGTGTGTTTAAGACCACTGTGTTTCTGACCAGTGTGTTTCTGACCACTGTGTTTCTGATCACTGTGTTTCTGACCAGTGTGTTTCTGACCACTGTGTTTCTGTGCAGTGTGTTTCTGACCAGTATGTTTCTGACCACTGTGTTTCTGACCACAGTGTTTCTGACCATTAGGTTTCTGACCACTGTGATTCTGACCACTGTGTTTCTGACCACTGTGTTTCTGACCAGTCTGTTTTTTACCACTGTGTTTTTGATCACCGTGTTTCTGACCACTGTGTTTCTGACCACAGTGTTTCTGACCATTGTGTTTCTGACCACTGTGTTTCTGACCACTGTATTTCTGACCACAGTGTTTCTGACCAGTCTGTTTTTGACCACTGTGTTTCTGACCATTGTGTTTCTGACCACTGTGTTTCTGACCACTGTATTTCTGACCACAGTGTTTCTGACCAGTCTGTTTTTGACCACTGTGTTTCTGATCAATGTGTTTCTGACCAGTGTGTTTCTGACTACTGTGTTTCTGACCATTGTGTTTCTGACCAGTGTGTTTGTGACCACTGTGTTTCTGACCACAGTGTTTCTGACCATTGTGTTTCTGACCAGTGTGTTTCTGACCAGTGTGTTTCTGACCACTGTGTTTCTGACCACTGTGTTTTTGACCAGTATGTTTCTGACCACAGTGTTTCTCACCACAGTGTTTCTGACCATTGTGTTTCTGACCAGTGTGTTTCTGACCACTGTGTTTTTGACCACTGTGTTTCTGACCACTGTGTTTCTGACCACTGTGTTTGTGACCACTGTGTTTTGTACCACTGTGTTTCGTACCACTGTGTTTCTGACCACTGTGTTTCTGACCACTGTGTTGCTGACCACTCTGTTTCTGAACACTGTGTTTGTGACCACAGTGTTTCGTACCACTGTGTTTCGTACCACTGTGTTTCTGACCACTGTGTTTCTAACCACTATGTTTCTGACCAGTGTGTTTTTGACCAGTGTGTTTCTGTTTACTGTGTTTCTGACCAGTGTATTTCTGACCACTGTATTTCTGACCACAGTGTTTCTTACCAGTGTGTTTCTGACCACTGTGATTCTGACCATTGTGTTTCTGACCAGTGTGTTTCTGACCAGTGTGATTCTGACCACTGTGTTTCTGACCAGTGTGTTTCTGACCAGTGTGTTTCTGACCAGTGTGTTTCTGACCAATGTGTTTCTGATCACTGTGTTTCTGATCACTGTGTTTCTGACCAGTGTGTTTCTGACCACTGTGTTTCTGACCAGTGTATTTCTGACCACTGTGTTTCTGACCACTGTGTTTCTGATCACTGTGTTTCTGATCACTGTGTTTCTGACCACTGTGTTTCTGACCACTGTGTTTCTGACCACTGTGTTTCTGACCACTGTGTTTCTGACCACTGTGTTTCTGACCACTGTGTTTCTGACCACTGTGTTTCTGACCAGTATGTTTTTTACCACTGTGTTTCTGATCACTGTGTTTCTGACCAGTGTATTTCTGACCACTGTGTTTCTGACCACAGTGCTTTTGACCATTGTGTTTCTGACCAGTGTGTTTCTGACCACTGTGTTTCTGACCACTGTGATTCTGACCACTGTGTTTCTGACCAATGTGTTTGTGACCAGTGTGATTCTGACCACTGTGTTTCTGACCAGTGTGTTTCTGACCACTGTGTTTCTGATCACTGTGTTTCTGACCA
>SZWC01003357.1:60016-71271 GCA_023375785.1 Penium margaritaceum | reverse complement strand
TGTGTTTCTGACCACTGTGTTTCTGACCAGTGTGTTTCTGACCACTGTGTTTCTGATCACTGTGTTTCTGACCAGTGTGTTTCTGACCACTGTGTTTCTGACCAGTGTGTTTCTGACCAGTGTGTTTCTGACCATTGTGTTTCTGACCACAGTGTTTTTGTCCATTAGGTTTCTGACCACTGTGTTTCTGACCACTGTGTTTTTGACCACTGTGTTTCTGACCACTATGTTTCTGACCACTGTGTTTCTGACCAATGTGTTTCTGACCAGTCTGTTTTTGACCACTGTGTTTCTGATCACTGTGTTTCTGACCAGTGTGTTTCTGACCACAGTGTTTCTGACCACAGTGTTTCTGACCATTGTGTTTCTGACCAGTGTGTTTCTAACAACTGTGTTTTTGACCACTGTGCTTCAGACCACTGTGTTTCTGACCACTGTGCTGCTGACCACTCTGTTTCTAACCACAGTGTTTCTGACCACTGTGTTTCGTACCACTGTGTTTCTGACCACTGTGTTTCTGACCACTGTGTTTCTGACCAGTGTGTTTTTGACCAGTGTGGTTCTGTTCACTGTCTTTCTGACAAGTGTGTTTATGACCACTGTATTTCTGACCACTGTGTTTCTTACCAGTGTGTTTCTGACCACTGTGTTTCTGACCACTGTGTTCCTGACCAGTGTGTTTCTGACCAGTGTGATTCTGACCACTGTGTTTCTGACCAGTGTGTTTCTGACCAGTGCGTTCTGACCACTGTGTTTTTGACCATTGTGTTTCTGACCACTGTGTTTCTGACCAGTGTCTTTCTGACCACTGTAGTTCTGACCATTGTGTTTCTGACCAGTGTGTTTCTGACCACTGTGTTTCGACCAGTGTGTTTGTGACCACAGTGTTTCTGACCACTGTGCTTCTGCCCAGTGTGTTTGTGACCACTCTGTTTCTGACCACTGTGTTTCTGACCACTGTGTTTCTGACCAGTGTGATTCTGACCAGTGTGCTTGTGACCAGTGTGTTTCTTATCAAAGTGTTTCTGGCCACTATGGTTCTGACCACTGTGTTTCTTACCACTGTGTTTCTATTAACTGTGTTTCTGACCACTGTGTTTCTGACCAGTGTGTTTCTGACCACTGTGTTTCTGACCAGTGTGTTTCTGACCAGTGTGTTTCTGACTAGTGTTTTTCTTCCCACTGTGTTTCTGACCACTGTGTTTCTTATCAAAGTGTTTATGGCAACTATGGTTCTGACCACTGTGTTTCTGACCACTGTGTTTCTGACCACTGTGTTTGTAATAACTGTGTTTCTGACAACTGTGTTTCTGACCAGTGTGTTTCTGACCACTGTGTTTCTGACCAGAGTGTTTCTGACCAGTGTGTTTCTGACTAGTCTTTTTCTGACCACTGTGTTTCTGACCAGTATGATTCTCACCAGTGTGTTTCTGACCACTGCGTTTCTGACCAATGTGCTTCTGACCACTGTGTTTCTGACCACTATATTTCTGACCACTGTGTTTTTGACCACAGGGTTTCTGACCACTGTGTTCCTGACCAGTGTGTTTCTGAGAACTGTGTTTCTGATTACTGTATTTCTGACCAGTGTGTTTCTGACCACTGTGTTTCTGACCACTGTGTTTCTGACCACTGTGTTTCTGACCACTGTGTTTCTCATCACTGTGTTTCTGACCACTGTGTTTCTGACCATTGTGTTTTTGACCACTGTGTTTCTGTCCGCTGTGTTTCTGACCACTGTGTTTCTGATCAAAGTGTTTGTGAGCACTTTGTGTGTGACCACTATGTGTCTAAGCACTGTCTTTCTGACCAGTGTGTTTCTAACCACTGTGTTTCTGACCAGTGTGTTTCTGACCAGTACGTTTCTGACCACTGTGTTTCCGACCAGTGTGTTTCTGCCCACTGTGTTACCGATCACTGTGTTTCTGACTAGTGTGTTTTTTACCACCGTGTTTCTGACAACTGTGTTTCTGACCACTGTGTTTCTGATCAAAGTGTTTCTGACCACTATGGTTCTGACCACTGTGTCTCTGACCACTGTGTTTCTGACCAGTGCTTTTCTGACCACTGTGTTTCTGACCACTGTCTTTCTGACCACTGTGTTTCTGACCACTGTGTTTCTGACCAATGTATTTCTGACCAATGTGTATCTGACCAGTGTGTTTCTGACCAATGTGTTTCTGACCACTGTGTTTCTGACTAATGTGTTTCTGACCACTGTGTTTCTGAGCACTGTGCTTATGACCACAAGGTTTCTGACCACTATGTTTGTGACCAGTATGTTTCTGACCACTGTGTTTCCGACCACTGCATTCCTGACCAGTGTGTTTGTGGCCAGTGTGTTTCTAACCACTGTGTTTCTGACCACTGTGTTTCTGACCACTGTTTTTCTGACCACTGTGTTTCTGACCAGTGTGTTTTTCACCACTGTGTTTCTGACCACTGTGTTTCTGACCACTGTGTTTCTGATCAAAGTGTTTGGGACCACTATGTTTCTGACCACTGTGTGTTTGACCTCTGTCTTTCTGACCAGTGTGTTTATGACCAGTGTGTTTCTGATCACTGCCTTTCTGACCACTGTGTTTATGAACACTCTGTTTCTGACCACTGTGTTTCTAACCAGTGTGTTTCTGACCAGTGTGTTTCTGACCAGTGTGTTTCTGACAAGTGTGTTTCTGACCTGTGTGTTTCTGACCACTGTGTTTCTGACCATTGTTTTAATGACCACCGTGTTTCTGACCAGTGTGTTTCTGAACAGTGTGTTTCTGACCACTGTGTTTCTGACCATTGTGTTTCTGACCACTGTGTTTCTGACCATTGTGTTTCTAACCGCTGTGTTTCTGACCACTGTGTTTCTGACCACGGTGTTTCTGACCACTGTGTTTCTGACCACTGTGTTTCTGACCACTGTGTGTCTGACCACTGTGTTTCTGAGCAATGTGTTTCTGACCACTGTGTTTCTGACCAATGTGTTTCAGACCACTGTGATTCTGAGCACTGAGTTTATGACTACTGTGTTTCTGACCACTGTGTTTCTGACTCCTGTGTTTCTGACCGCTGTGTTTCTTACTACTGTGTTTTTGACCATTGTGTTTCTGACCAATGTGATTCTGACCACTGTGTTTTGGACCACTGTGATTCTGACCACTGTGTCTCTGACCACTGTGTTTCTGACCACTGTGCTTCTGACCAGTGTGTTTCTGACCACTGTGTTTCTGACTAGTGTGTTTCTGACCACTATGTTTCTGACCACTGTGTTTCTGACCACTGTGTTTCAGACCAGTGTGTTTCTGACCACTGTGTTTGTGACCACTGTGTTTCTGATCACTATGTTTCTGACCACTGTGTCTCTGACCACTGTGTTCCTGACCAGTGTGTTTGTGACCACTGTGTTTCCGACCAGTGTGTTTCTGAGCACTGTGTTTCAGACCACTGTGTTTCTGACTAGTGTGTTTCTGACCACTATGTTTCTGACCACTGTGTTTCTGACCACTGTGTTTCAGACCAGTGTGTTTCTGACCACTGTGTTTGTGACCACTGTGTTTCTGACCACTGTGTTTCTGACCACTGTGTTTCTGTCCACTGTATTTCTGACCACTGTGTTTCTGACCAGTGTGTTTCTGACCACCGTGTTTCTGACCATTGTGTTTCTGACCATTGTGTTTCTGACCAGTGTGTTTTTGACCAGTGTGTTTCTGACCACTGTGTTTCTGACCTATGTGTTTCTGACCACTGTTTTTCTGACCACTGTGTTTCTGACCACTGTGTTTTTGACCACTGGGTTTCTGACCACTGTGTTTCTGACCAGTGTGTTTCTGACCACTATGTTTCTGACCACTTTGGTTCTGATCAAAGTGTTTGTGACCAGTATGTATCTGACCAGTGTCTGTCTGACCATTGTGTTTCTGACCAGTGTGTTTCTGACCAGTGTGTTTCTGACCAGTGTGTTTCTGACCACTGTGTATCTGACCATTGTATTTCTGACCACTGTGTTTCTAACCAGTGTGTTTCTGACCACTGTTTTTCTGACCAGTGTGTTTCTGACCAGTGTGTTTCTGACCAGTGTGTTCCTGACCATTGTGTTTCCGAACAGTGTGTTTCTGAGCACTGTGTTTCTGACCAGTGTGTTTCTGACCAGTGTGTTTCTGACCACTGTGTTTCTGACTAGTTTGTTTCTGACCACTGTGTTTCTGACCGCTGTTTTTCTGACCGCTGTGTTTCTGACCATTGTGTTTCTGACCATTGTGTTTCTAACTAGTGTGTTTCTGACCACTGTGTTTCTGACCACTGTGTTTCTGACTAGTGTGTTTCTGACCACTATGTTTCTGACCACTGTGTTTCTGACCACTGTGATTCTGACCAGTGTGTTTCTGACCACTGTGTTTCTGACTAGTTTGTTTCTGACCACTGTGTTTCTGACCGCTGTTTTTCTGACCGCTGTGTTTCTGACCATTGTGTTTCTGACCATTGTGTTTCTGACCATCGTGTTTCTCACCAGTGTGTTTCTCATCAGTGTGTTTCTGACCACTGTGTTTCTGACTGCTGTGTTTCTGACCACTGTGTTTCTGACCACTGTGTTTCTCACCACTATGTTTCTGCCCACTGTGACTCTGACCACTGTGTTTCTTCCTACTGTTTTTCTGACCACTGTGTTTCTGACCAGTGTGTTTCAGACCACTGTGTTTGTCACCAATGGGTTTCTGACCACTGTGTTTCTGACCACTGTGTTTCTGACCAGTGTGCTTCTGACCACTATATTTTTGACCGCTGTGTTTGTGACCACTGTTTTTGTGATCACTATCTTTGTGACCACTGTATTTCTGACTACTGTGTTTCTGACCACTGTGTTTCTGCCCATTGTGTTTCTCACCACTGTGTTTCTGACCAATGTGTTTCTGGCCAGTGTGTTTCTAACCACTGTGTTTCTGACCACTGTGTTTCTGACCACTGTGTTTCTCGGCACAGTGTTTCTGACCACTGTGTTTCTGACCACTGGGTTTCTCACCACTGTGTTTCTGACCAGTGTGTTTCTCACCACTGTGTTTCTAATAACTGTGTTTCTGACCACTGTGTTTCTGACCAGTGTGTTTCTGACCACCGTGTTTCTGACCACTGTGTTTCTAACCAGTGTGTTTTTTCCCACTATGTTTCTGACCACTGTGTTTCTGATCAAAGTGTTTCTGACCACTATGTTTCTGACCCCTGTGTGTCTGACCACTGTGTTTCTGACCACTGTGTTTTTGACCAGAGTGTTTTTGACCACTAGGTTTCTGACCACTGTGTTTCTGACCACTGTGTTTCTGACCACTGTGTCTGACCAATGTGTTTCGGACCACTGTGTTTCTAACCACTGTGTTTCTGAACAGTGTGTTTCTGACCAGTGTGTTTCTGACCACTGTGTTTCTGACCAATGTATTTCTAACCACTATGTTTCTTACCACTATGTTTCTAACCACTGTGCTTCTAACCACAGGGTTTCTGACCACTGTGTTTCTGACCAGTGTGTTTCTTACCACTGTGTTTCTGACCAATGTATTTCTGACTAGTGTGTTTCTGACCACTGTGTTTCTGACCACTGTGTTTCTGACCACTGTGTTTCTGACCACTGTGTTTCTGACCACAATGTTTCTGACCAGTGTGTTTTTACCACTGTGTTTCTGACCACTGTGTTTCTGACCACTGTGTTTCTGATCAAAGTGTTTGTGACCACTATGTGTCTGACAACAGTGTGTCTGACTACTGTCTTTCTTACCAGTGTGTTTCTGACCAGTGTGTTTCTGACCGCTGACCACTCTGTTTCTGACCACTGTGTTTCTGACCACTGTGTTTCTAACCAGTGTGTTTCTGACCACTATGTTACTGACCAGTGTGTTTCTGACCAGTGTGTTTCTGACCAGTGTGTTTCTGACCACTGTGTTCCTGACCAGTGTGTTTCTTACCACTGTGTTTCTGACCGCTGTGTTTGTAACTGCTGTGTTTCTGACCACTGTGTTTCTGACCACTGTGTTTCTGAGCAGTGTGTTCCTGACCACTGTGTTTCTGACCACTTTGTTTCTATCCACTGTGTTTCTTAGCAGTGTGTTTCTGACCACTGTGTTTCAGACCGATGTGTTTCTGACCACTGTGTTTCTGACCACTATGTTTCTGACCAGTATGTTTCTGACCACTGTGTTTGTGACTGCTCTGTTTCTGACCACAGTGTTTCTGACCACTGTGATTCTGACCAATGTGATTCTGACCACTGTGTTTCAGACCACTGTGATTCTGACCACTGTGTTTCAGACCACTGTGTTTCTGACCAGTGTGTTTCTGACCAGTGTGTTTCTGACCAGTGTGTTTCTGACCAGTGTGTTTCTGACCAGTGTGTTTCTGACCAGTGTGTTTCTGACCAGTGTGTTTCTGACCAGTGTGTTTCTGACCAGTGTGTTTCTGACCAGTGTGTTTCTGACCAGTGTGTTTCTGACCAGTGTGTTTCTGACCAGTGTGTTTCTGACCACTGTGTTTCTGCCCACTGTGTTTCTGACCACTGTGTTTCTGACCACTGTGTTTCTGACCACTGTGTTTCTGACCACTGTGTTTCTGACCACTGTGTTTTTGACCAGTGGGTTTCTGACCACTGTGTATCTGACCATTGTATTTCTGACCATTGTGTTTCTAACTAGTGTGTTTCTGACCACTGTTTTTCTGACCAGTGTGTTTCTGACCAGTGTGTTTCTGACCAGTGTGTTCCTGACCACTGTGTTTCTGACCAGTGTGTTTCTGAGCACTGTGTTTCTGACCAGAGTGTTTCTGACCAGTGTGTTTCTGACCACTGTGTTTCTGACTAGTTTGTTTCTGACCACTGTGTTTCTGACCGCTGTTTTTCTGACCGCTGTGTTTCTGACCATTGTGTTTCTGACCATTGTGTTTCTGACCACTGTGTTTCTGACCAGTGTGTTTCTGAGCACTGTGTTTCTGACCAGTGTGTTTCTGAGCACTGTGTTTCTGACCAGTGTGTTTCTGAGCACTGTGTTTCTGACCAGTGTGTTTCTGAGCACTGTGTTTCTGACCAGTGTGTTTCTGAGCACTGTGTTTCTGACCAGTGTGTTTCTGAGCACTGTGTTTCTGACCAGTGTGTTTCTGAGCACTGTGTTTCTGACCAGTGTGTTTCTGAGCACTGTGTTTCTGACCAGTGTGTTTCTGAGCACTGTGTTTCTGACCAGTGTGTTTCTGAGCACTGTGTTTCTGACCAGTGTGTTTCTGAGCACTGTGTTTCTGACCAGTGTGTTTCTGAGCACTGTGTTTCTGACCAGTGTGTTTCTGAGCACTGTGTTTCTGACCAGTGTGTTTCTGAGCACTGTGTTTCTGACCAGTGTGTTTCTGAGCACTGTGTTTCTGACCAGTGTGTTTCTGAGCACTGTGTTTCTGACCAGTGTGTTTCTGAGCACTGTGTTTCTGACCAGTGTGTTTCTGAGCACTGTGTTTCTGACCAGTGTGTTTCTGAGCACTGTGTTTCTGACCAGTGTGTTTCTGAGCACTGTGTTTCTGACCAGTGTGTTTCTGAGCACTGTGTTTCTGACCAGTGTGTTTCTGAGCACTGTGTTTCTGACCAGTGTGTTTCTGAGCACTGTGTTTCTGACCAGTGTGTTTCTGAGCACTGTGTTTCTGACCAGTGTGTTTCTGAGCACTGTGTTTCTGACCAGTGTGTTTCTGAGCACTGTGTTTCTGACCAGTGTGTTTCTGAGCACTGTGTTTCTGACCAGTGTGTTTCTGAGCACTGTGTTTCTGACCAGTGTGTTTCTGAGCACTGTGTTTCTGACCAGTGTGTTTCTGAGCACTGTGTTTCTGACCAGTGTGTTTCTGAGCACTGTGTTTCTGACCAGTGTGTTTCTGAGCACTGTGTTTCTGACCAGTGTGTTTCTGAGCACTGTGTTTCTGACCAGTGTGTTTCTGAGCACTGTGTTTCTGACCAGTGTGTTTCTGAGCACTGTGTTTCTGACCAGTGTGTTTCTGAGCACTGTGTTTCTGACCAGTGTGTTTCTGAGCACTGTGTTTCTGACCACTGTATTTCTGACTAGTGTGTTTCTGACCACTGTGTTTCTGACTGCTGTGTTTCTGACCACTGTGTTTCTGACCTGTGTGTTTCTGACCACTGTGTTTCTGACCACTATGTTTCTGACCAGTGTGTTTCTGACCACTGTGCTTCTGACCAGTGTGTTTCTGACCAGTGTGTTCCTGACCACTGTGTTTCTGACCACTGTGTTTCTGACCACTGTGTTTCTGACCACTGTGTTTCTGACCACTGTGTTTCTGACCAGTGTGTTTCTGACCAGTGTGTTTCGGACCACTGTGTTTCTGAGCAATGTGTTTCTGACCACTGTGTTTCTGACCACTGTGTCTGACCACTGTGTTTCTGACCACTGGGTTTCTAACAACTGTGTTTCTGACCAGTGTGTTTCTGACCACTGTGTTTCTGACCACTGTTTTTCTGACTAGTGTGTTTCTGACCATTGTGTTTCTGCCCAATGTGTTTCTGACCACTGTGTTTCTGACCTGTGTGTTTCTGACCACTGTGTTTCTGACCACTGTATTTCTGACCAGTGTGTTTCTGATTACTGTGTTTCTGACCAGTGTGTTTTTGACCACTATGTTTCTGACCACTGTGTTTCTGATCAAAGTGTTTATGACCACTTTGTTTCTGACCACTGTGTGTCTGACCACTGTGTTTCTGACCAGTGTGTTTTTGACCACTATGTTTCTGACCACTGTGTTTCTGATCAAAGTGTTTATGACCACTTTGTTTCTGACCACTGTGTGTCTGACCACTGTGTTTCTGACCAGTGTGTTTCTGACCAGTGTTTTTCTGACCACTGTGTTTCTGACCACTGTGTTTCTGACCACTTCGTTTCTGACCAGTGTGTTTCTGACCAATGTGTTTCTGACCACTGTGTTTCTGACCAGTGTGTCTCTGACCAGTGTGTTTCTGACCAGTGTGTTTCTGACCACTGTGTTTCTGACCACTGTGTTTCTGACCACTTCGTTTCTGACCAGTGTGTTTCTGACCAATGTGTTTCTGACCACTGTGTTTCTGACCAGTGTGTCTCTGACCAGTGTGTTTCTGACCAGTGTGTTTCTGACCACTGTGTTTCTCACCATTGTGTTTTTGACCAGTGTGTTGCTGACGAGTGTGTTTCTGATCAGTGTGTTTCTGACCACTGTGTTTCTGACCAGTGTGTCTCTGACCAGTGTGTTTCTGACCAGTGTGTTTCTGACCACTGTGTTTCTCACCATTGTGTTTTTGACCAGTGTGTTGCTGACGAGTGTGTTTCTGATCAGTGTGTTTCTGACCACTGTGTTTCTGACCCGTGTGTTTCTGACCAGTGTGGTTATCACCACTCTGTTTCTGACCACTGTGTGTCTGACCACTTTGTTTCTGACCACTGTGTTTCTCACCACTGTGTTTCTGACCTGTGTGTTTCTGACCACTGTGTTTCTGACCAGTGTGTTTCTGACCACTGTGTTTCTGACCACTGTGTTTCTGACCTGTGTGTTTCTGACCACTGTGTTTCTGACCAGTGTGTTTCTGACCACTGTGTTTCTGACCACTGTGTTTCTGACTAGTGTGTTTCTGACTATTGTGCTTCTGACCAGTGTGTTTGTAACCAGTGTGTTTCTGACTGCTGTGTTTCTGTCCATTGTGTTTCTGACTAGTGTGTTTCTGACCAGTGTGTTTCTGATCATTGTGTTTCTGAACACTGTGTTTCTGACCACATTGTTTCTGACCACTGTGTTTCTGACCAGAGTGTTTCTGACCAGTGTGTTTCTTACCACTGTGTTTCTGACCACTGTGTTTCTGACCAGGGGATTTTACACCACTGTGTTTCTGACCACTATGTTGCTGACCAGTTTGGTTCTGACCAGTGTGTTTCTGACCACTGTGTTTCTGACCGCTGTTTTTCTGACCACTGTGTTTCTGTCCACTGTGTTTCTGACCAGTGTGTTTCTGACCAGTGTATTTCTGACCACTGTGTTGCTGACCAATGTGTTTCTGTCCAGTGTGTTCCTGACCAGTGTGTTTCTGACCACTGTGTTGCTGACCAATGTGTTTCTGTCCAGTGTGTTCCTGACCAGTGTGTTTCTGACCAGTGTGTTTCTGATCATTGTGTTTCTGAACACTGTGTTTCTGACCACAGTGTTTCTGACCATTGTGTTTCTGACCAGTGTGTTTCTGACCACTGCATTTCTGACCACTGTGTTTCTGACCACTGTGTTTCTGACCCCTGTGTTTCTGACCACTGTGATTATGACCACTGTGTTTCTGACCACTGTGTTTCTGACCACTGTGTTTCTGGCCACTGTGTTTCTGACCACTGAGTTTCTGACCACTGTGTTTCTGACCAATGTGTTTCTGACCACTGTGTTTCTGACCACTGTGTTTCTGGCCACTGTGTTTCTGACCACTGAGTTTCTGACCACTGTGTTTCTGACCAATGTGTTTCTGACCACTGTGTTTCCGACCACTGTGTTTCTGACTACTGTGTTTCTGACCACTTGATTCGGACCACTGTGTTTCTGACCAGTGTTTTTCTGACAACTGTGTTTCTGACCACTGGATTTCTGAGCACTGTGTTTCGAACCAGTGTGCTTCTGACCACTGTGTTTCTGACCAGTGTGTTTCAAACCACTGTGTTTCTGACGACTGTGTCTCTTTCCACTGTGTTTCTGACCACTATGTTTCTGACCACTGTGTTTCTGACCGCTGTGTTTCTGACTATTGTGTTTCTGACCACTGTGTTTCTGACCAATATGTTTCTGAACAGTGTGTTTCTGACCACTGTGTTTCTGACCACTGTGTTTGTGACCACTGTGTTTGTGACCACTGTGTTTCTCACCACTCTGTTTCTGACCTCTGTGTTTCTGACCAGTGTGTTTCTGACCAATGTGTTTCTGACCACTGTGTTTCTGACCACTGTGTTTCTGACCACTATGTTTTTGACCAGTGTGTTTCTAAAAAGTGTGTTTCTGACCAGTGTGTTTCTGACCAGTGTGCTTCTGAAGAGTGTGTTTCTGACCAGTGTGTTTCTGACCACTGTGTTTCTGACCAGTGTGTTTCTGACCAGTGTGTTTCTGACCAGTGTGTTTCTGACCAGTGTGTTTCTGACGAGTGTGGTTCTCACCACTTTGTTTCTGACCACTGTGTTTCTGACTACTGTTTTTTGACCACTGTGTTTGTGACCAGTGTGTTTCTGACCACTGTGTTTCTGACCACTGTGTTT
>SZWC01003357.1:23074-36001 GCA_023375785.1 Penium margaritaceum | reverse complement strand
GTGTTTCTGACCACTGCGTTTCTGACCACTGTGTTTCTGACCAGCGTGTTTCTGACCAGTGTGTTTCTGACCACTGTGTTTCTGAGCACTCTGTTTCTGACCACTGTGTTTCTGACCACTGTGTATCTGCCCACTGTGTTTCAGACCAGTGTGTTTCTGACCACTGTGTTTCTAACTAGTGTGTTTCTGACCACTGTGTTTATGAGCACTGTGTTTCTGACCACTGTGTATCTTACCACTGTGTTTCTGACCAGTGTAATTCTGACAACTGTGTTTCTGACCACTGTGTTTCTGTCCATTGTGTTTTTGACTGGTGTGTTCCTGACCACTTTGTTTCTGACCAGTGTGTTTCTGACCACTGTGTTTCAGAGCACTGTGTTTGTGACCTCTGTGTTTCCGACCAGTGTGTTTCTGACCAGTGTGTTTCTGACCATTGTGTTTCTGACCAGTGTGTTTCTGACCACTGTGTTTCAGAGCACTGTGTTTGTGACCTCTGTGTTTCCGACCAGTGTGTTTCTGACCAGTGTGTTTCTGACCATTGTGTTTCTGACTACTGTGTTTCTGACTAGTGTTTTTCTGCCCACTGTGTTTCTGACCACTGTGTTTCTGACTACTGTGTTCCTTACCACTGTGTTTCTGACCAGTGTGTTTCTGACCAGTGTGTTTCTGACCGGTGTTTTTCTGACCACTATGTCTTCTGACTAGTGTGTTTCTGACCACTGTGTTTCTGACCACTGCGTTTCTGACCACTGTATTTCTTACTACTGTGTTTCTGACCACTTTGTTTCTGACCATTGTGTTTCTGACCAGTGTGTTTCTAACCAGTGTGTTTCTCACCAGCGTATTTCTGACCACTGTGTTTCTGACCACAGTGTTTCTGAGCACTGTGTTTCTGACCATTGTGTTTCTGACCAGTGTGTTTCTGACCACTGTGTTTCTGACCACTGTATTTCTGACCACCGTGTTCCTGACCACTGTGTTTCTGACCATTGTGTTTCTGGCCAGTGCGTTTCTGACCAGTGTGTTTCTGACCAGAGTGATCCTGACCACTTTGTTTCTGAACACTGTGTTTCAGACTACTTTGTTTCTGACCAGTGTCTTTCTGACCAGTGTGTTTCTGACCAGTGTGTTCCTGACCACTGTGTTTCTGACCACCGTGTTTCTGACCACTGTGTTTCTGAGCAGTGTGTTTCTGACCAGTGTGTTTTTTACCAGTGTGTTCATGACCAGTGTGTTTCTGACCGCTGTGTTTCTGACCACTGTGATTCTGACCACTGTGATTCTGACCACTGTGTTTCTAACGACTCTGTTTCTGATCACTGGGTTTCTGACCACTTTGTTTCTGACCACCGTGTTTCTGACCACTGTGTTTGTGACCACTGTGTTTCTGAACACTGTGTTTCTGACCACTGTGTTTCTGACAAGTGTGTTTCTGACCGCTGCATTTCTTACCAGTGTGTTTCTGACAAATGAGTTTCTGACCACTGTGTTTCTGACCACTGTGTTTTGACCACTGTGTTTCTGCCCAGTGTGTTTCTGACCAGTGTGTTTCTGACCAGTGTGTTTCTGACCACTGTTTTCATGACCACTCTGTTTCTGACGAGTGTGTTTCTGACAACTGTGTTTCTGACCAAAGTGTTTCTGACCAGTGTCTTTGACCACTGTGTTTATGACTAGTGTGTTTCTGACCACTGTGTTTCTGACCGGTGTGTTTCTGACCACTGTGTTTCTGACCCCTGTGTTCTTGACCACTTTGTTTCCGACCAGTGTGTTTCTCATCACTGTGTTTCTGACCAGTGTGTTTCTGACCAATGTATTTATGACCAGTGTGTTTTTTACCACTGTGTTTCAGACCACTGTGCTTCTGACCACTCTGTTTCTGACCACTGTGTTTCTGACCACCGTGTTTGTGACCAGTGTGTTTATGACCACTGTGTTTCTGACCACTGTGTTTCTGACCACTGTGTTTCTGACCACTGTGTTTCTGACCACTGTGTTTCAGGCCAGTGGATTTCTGACCAGTGTGTTTCTGACCAGTGTGTTTTTGACCACTGTGTTTCTGACCACTGCGTTTCTGACTACTGTGTTTTTGACCAGTGTGTTTCTGACCACAGTGTTTCTGACCAGCGTGTTTCTGACCACTGTGTTTCTGACCACTGTGTTTCTTACCACTGTGTTTCTGACCACCGTGTTTCTGACCACTGTGTTTCTGACAACTGTGTTGCTGACCAGTGTGTTTCTGACCACTGTGTTTCTGACCACTGTGTTTCTGACCACTGCATTCCTGACCACTGTGTTTATGACCAGCGTGTTTCTGACCAGTGTGTTTCTGACCACTGTGTTTCTGACCACTGTGTTTCTGACCACTGTGTTTCTGACCACTGTGTTTCTGCCCACTGTGTTTCTGACCAGTGTGTTTCTGACCACTGTGTTTCTAACTAGTGTGTTTCTGACCACTGTATTTATGAGCACTGTGTTTCTGACCACTGTGTTTCTTACCACTGTGTTTCTGCCCGCCGTGTTTCTGACCACTGTGTTTCTGACAACTGTGTTGCTGACCAGTGTGTTTCTGACCACTGTGTTTCTAACTAGTGTGTTTCTGACCACTGTATTTATGAGCACTGTGTTTCTGACCACTGTGTTTCTTACCACTGTGTTTCTGCCCGCCGTGTTTCTGACCACTGTGTTTCTGACAACTGTGTTGCTGACCAGTGTGTTTCTGACCACTGTGTTTCTAACTAGTGTGTTTCTGACCACTGTATTTATGAGCACTGTGTTTCTGACCACTGTGTTTCTTACCACTGTGTTTCTGCCCGCCGTGTTTCTGACCACTGTGTTTCTGACAACTGTGTTGCTGACCAGTGTGTTTCTGACCACTGTGTTTCTAACTAGTGTGTTTCTGACCACTGTATTTATGAGCACTGTGTTTCTGACCACTGTGTTTCTTACCACTGTGTTTCTGCCCGCCGTGTTTCTGACCACTGTGTTTCTGACAACTGTGTTGCTGACCAGTGTGTTTCTGACCACTGTGTTTCAGAGCACTGTGTTTGTGACCTCTGTGTTTCCGACCAGTGTGTTTCTGACCAGTGTGTTTCTGACCATTGTGTTTCTGACTACTGTGTTTCTGACTAGTGTTTTTCTGCCCAGTGTGTTTCTGACCACTGTGTTTCTGACTACTGTTTTCCTTACCACTGTGTTTATGACCAGTGTGTTTCTGACCAGTGTGTTTCTGACCGGTGTTTTTCTGACCACTTTGTCTTCTGACCAGTGTGTTTCTGACCACTGTGTTTCTGACCACTGCGTTTCTGACCACTGTGTTTCTTACTACTGTGTTTCTGACCACATTGTTTCTGACCTTTGTGTTTCTGACCAGTGTGTTTCTGACCAGTGTGTTTCTCATCAGCGTGTTTCTGACCACTGTGTTTCTGACCACTGTGTTTCTGACCACTGTGTTTCTGACCATTGTGTTTCTGACCAGTCTGTTTCTGACCACTGTGTTTCTGACCACTGTATTTCTGACCACCGTGTTTCTGACCACTGTGTTTCTGACCATTGTGTTTCTGGCCAGTGGGTTTCTGACCAGTGTGTTTCTGACCAGATTGATCCTGACCACTTTGTTTCTGACCACTGTGTTTCAGACTACTGTGTTTCTGACCAGTGTGTTTCTGACCTGTGTGTTTCTGACCAGTGTATTTCTGACCAGTGTGTTTCTGACCAGTGTGTTCCTGACCACTGTGTTTCTGACCACCATGTTTCTGACCACTGTGTTTCTGACCACTGTGATTCTGACCACTGTGATTCTGACCACTGTGATTCTGACCATTGTGTTTCTAACGACTGTGTTTCTGATCACTGGGTTTCTGACCACTTTGTTTCTGACCACCGTGTTTCTGACCACTGTGTTTGTGACCACTGTGTTTCTGAACACTGTGTTTCTGACCACTGTGTTTCTGACCAGTGTTTTTCTGACCGCTCTATTTCTGACCAGTGTGTTTCTGACAAATGAGTTTCTGACCACTGTGTTTCTGACCACTGTGTTTCTGACCACTGTGTTTTGACCAGTTTGTTTCTGACCAGTGTGTTTATGACCAGTGTGTTTCTGACCAGTGTGTTTCTGACCACTGTTTTCATGACCACTGTGTTTCTGACCAGTGTGTTTCTGACAACTGTGTTTCTGACCAATGTGTTTCTGACCGGTGTGTTTCTGACCACTGTGTTTCTGACCCCTGTGTTTCTGACCACTTTGTTTCCGACCAGTGTGTTTCTCATCACTGTGTTTCTGACCAGTGTGTTTCTGACCAATGTATTTCTGACCAGTGTGTTTTTGACCAGTATGTTTCTGACCACTGTGCTTCTGACCACTCTGTTTCTGACCACTGTGTTTCTGACGACCGTGTTTGTGACCAGTGTGTTTATGAACACTGTGTTTCTGACCACTGTGTTTCTGACCACTGTGTTTCTGACCACTGTGTTTCAGGCCAGTGGGTTTCTGACCAGTGTGTTTCTGACCACTGTGTTTCTGACCACTGTGTTTCTGACCACTGCGTTTCTGACCACTGTTTCTGACCAGCGTGTTTCTGACCACAGTGTTTCTGACCACTGTGTTTCTGACCACTGTGTTTCTGACCACTGCGTTTCTGACCACTGTTTCTGACCAGCGTGTTTCTGACCACAGTGTTTCTGACCACTGTGTTTCTGACCACTGTGTTTCTGACCACTGTGTTGCTGACCACTGTGTTTCTTCCCACTGTGTTCATGACCAGTGTGTTTCTGACCACTGTGTTTCTAACTAGTGTGTTTCTGACCACTGTGTTTATGAGCACTGTGTTTCTGACCACGGTGTATCTTACCACTGTGTTTCTGACCCGTGTGTTTCTGACAACTGTGTTTCTGACCACTGTGTTTCTGTCCATTGTGTTTTTGACTAGTGTGTTTCTGACCACTTTGTTTCTGACCAGTGTGTTTCTGCCCACTGTGTTTCAGAGCACTGTGTTTGTGACCTCTGTGTTTCCGACCAGTGTGTTTTTGACCAGTGTGTTTCTGACCATTGTGTTTCTGAATACTGTGTTTCTCACTAGTGTTTTTCTGCCCGTTGTGTTTCTGACCACTGTGTTTCTGACTACTATGTTCCTTACCAGTGTGTTTATGTCCAGTGTGTTTCTGACCAGTGTGTTTCTGACCGGTGTTTTTCTGACCACTATGTCTTCTGACCAGTGTGTTTCTGACCACTGTGTTTCTGACCAGTGCATTTCTGACCACTGTGTTTCTTACTACTGTGTTTCTGACCACTTTGTTTCTGACCTTTGTGTTTCTGACCAGTGTGTTAGTGACCAGTGTGTTTCTCACCAGCTTGTTTCTGACCACTGTGTTTCTGACCACTGTGTTTCTGACCACTGTGTTTCTGATCATTGTGTTTCTGACCAGTGTGTTTCTGACCACTGTGTTTCTGACCACTGTATTTCTGACCACCGTGTTTCTGACCACTGTGTTTCTGACCATTGTGTTTCTGGCCAGTGGGTTTCTGACCAGTGTGTTTCTGACTTGAGTGATCCTGACCACTTTGTTTCTGACCACTGTGTTTCAGACTACTGTGTTTCTGACCAGTGTGTTCCTGACCTGTGTGTTTCTGACCAGTGTGTTTCTGACCAGTGTGTTTCTGACCAGTGTGTTCCTGACCACTGTGTTTCTGACCACCGTGTTTCTGACCACTGTGTTTCTGACCACTGTGATTCTGACCACTGTGATTCTGACCACTGTGATTCTGACCACTGTGTTTCTAACGACTGTGTTTCTGATCACTGGGTTTCTGACCACTTTGTTTCTGACCACCGTGTTTCTGACCACTGTGTTTGTGACCACTGTGTTTCTGAACACTG
This sequence comes from Penium margaritaceum, assembly GCA_023375785.1. Classification (NCBI taxonomy): domain Eukaryota; kingdom Viridiplantae; phylum Streptophyta; class Zygnematophyceae; order Desmidiales; family Peniaceae; genus Penium; species Penium margaritaceum. The sequence goes on along the minus strand of SZWC01003357.1, from coordinate 30,125 downwards.
TGTTTCTGACCACTGTGTTTCTGACCAATGTGTTTCTGACCGCTGCATTTCTGACCAGTGTGTTTCTGACAAATGAGTTTCTGACCACTGTGTTTCTGACCACTGTGTTTCCGACCACTGTGTTTTGACCACTGTGTTTCTGACCAGTGTGTTTCTGACCAGTGTGTTTCTGACCAGTGTGTTTCTGACCACTGTTTTCATGACCACTGTGTTTCTGACCAGTGTGTTTCTGACAACTGTGTTTCTGACCAATGTGTTTTTGACCAGTGTCTTTGACCACTGTGTTTATGACTAGTGTGTTTCTGACCACTGTGTTTCTGACCGGTGTGTTTCTGACCACTGTGTTTCTGACCCCTGTGTTTCTGACCACTTGGTTTCCGACCAGTGTGTTTCTCATCACTGTGTTTCTGACCAGTGTGTTTCTGACCAATGTATTTCGGACCAGTGTGTTTTTGACCAGTATGTTTCTGACCACTGTGCTTCTGACCACTCTGTTTCTGACCACTGTGTTTCTGACCATCGTGTTTGTGACCAGTGTGTTTATGATCACTGTGTTTCTGACCACTGTGTTTCTGACCACTGTGTTTTCGACCACTGTGTTTCTGACCACTGTGTTTCAGGCCAGTGGGTTTCTGACCAGTGTGTTTCTGACCAGTGTGTTTTTGACCACTGTGTTTCTGACCACTGTGTTTCTGACTACTGTGTTTTTGACCAGTGTGTTTCTGACCACAGTGTTTCTGACCAGCGTGTTTCTGACCACTGTGTTTCTGACCACTGTGTTTCTTACCACTGTGTTTCTGACCACTGTGTTTCTGACCACTGTGTTTCTGACGACTGTGTTTCTGACCAGTGTGTTTCTGACCACTGTGTTTCTGACCACTGTGTTTCTGATCACTGCATTTCTGACCACTGTTTCTGACCAGCGTGTTTCTGACCAGTGTGTTTCTGACCACTGTGTTTCTGACCACTGTGTTTCTGACCACTGTGTTTCTGACCACTGTGTTTCTGCCCACTGCGTTTCTGACCAGTGTGTTTCTGACCACTGTGTTTCTAACTAGTGTTTTTCTGACCACTGTGTTTATGAGCACTGTGTTTCTGACCACTGTGTATCTTACCACTGTGTTTCTGACCCGTGTCTTTCTGACAACTGTGTTTCTGACCACTGTGTGTCTGTCCATTGTGTTTTTGACTAGTGTGTTTCTGACCACTTTGTTTCTGGCCAGTGTGTTTCTGACCACTGTGTTTCAGAGCACGGTGTTTGTGACCTCTGTGTTTCCGACCAGTGTGTTTCTGACCACTGTGTTTCTGACCATTGTGTTTCTGACTACTGTGTTTCTGACTAGTGTTTTTCTGCCCAGTGTGTTTCTGACCACTGTGTTTCTGACTACTCTGTTCCTTACCACTGTGTTTCTGACCAGTGTGTTTCTGACCAGTGTGTTTCTGACCAGTGTTTTTCTGACCACTATGTCTTCTGACCAGTGTGTTTCTGACCACTGCGTTTCTGGCCACTGCGTTTCTGACCACTGTGTTTCTTACTACTGTGTTTCTGACCACTTTGTTTCTGACCATTGTGTTTCTGACCAGTGTGTTTCTGACCAGTGTGTTTCTCACCAGCGTGTTTCTGACCACTGTGTTTCTGACCACTGTGTTTCTGACCACTGTGTTTCTGACCATTGTGTTTCTGACCTCTGTATTTCTGACCAGTGTGTTTCTGACCAATAAGTTTCTGACCAGTGTGTTTCTGACCAATGAGTTTCTGACCAGTGTGTTTCTGACTACTGTGTTTCTGACCACGGTGTTACTGATCACTGTGTTTCTGACCAGTGTGTTTCTGACCATTGTGTTTCTGACCACTGTGTTTCTGACCACTGTGTTTCTGACCATTGTGTTTCTGACCTCTGTGTTTCTGACCAGTGTGTTTCTGACCAATGAGTTTCTGACCAGTGTGTTTCTGACTACTGTGTTTCTGACCACTGTGTTTCTGACCACTGTGTTTCTGACCAGTGTGTTTCTGACCATTGTGTTTCTGACCACTGTGTTTCTGACCACTGTGTTTCTGACCATTGTGTTTCTGACCTCTGTGTTTCTGACCAGTGTGTTTCTGACCAATGAGTTTCTGACCACTGTGTTACTGACCACTGTGTTTCTGACCAATGTGTTTTGACCAGTGTGTTTCTGACGAGTGTGTTTCTGACCTGTGTGTTTCTGACAAGGGGGGTTTCTGACCAGTGTGTTTCTGACCACTGTGTTTCTGAGCACTGTGTTTCTGACCAGTGTGTTTCTGACCACTGTGTTTCTGACCAATGTGTTTCTGACCACTGTCTTTCTGACCACTGTGTCTCTGACAACTGTGTTTCTGACCACCGTGTTTCTGACCACTGTGTTTCTGAACACTGTGTTTCGGCCAGTGGGTTTCTGACCAGTGTGTTTCTGACCAGTCTGTTTCTGACCACTGTGTTTCTGACCACTGTGTTTCTGACCACTGTGTTTCTGACTACTGTGTTTCTGGCCAGTGTTTTTCTGACCACTGTGTTTCTGACCACTGTGCTGCTGACCTCTGTGTTCTTGACCACTTTGTTCCTGATCAGTGTGTTTCTGACCGCTGTGTTTCGGACCACTGTGTTTCTGACCACTGTGGTTTAACACCTGTGTTTCTGAGCACTTTGTTTCTGACCAGTGTGTTTCTGACCACTGTGTTTCTGACCACTGTGGTTCTGACCAATGTGTTTCTGACCTGTGTGTTTCTGACCACTGTGTTTCTGACCAATGTGCTTCTAACCATTGTTTTTCTGACCACTGTGTTTCTGACCAATGTGTTTCAGACCACTGTGTTTCTGACCACCGTGTTTCTGACCACTGTGTTTCTGACCACTGTGTTTCTGGCCAGTGGGTTTATGACCAGTGTGTTTCTGACCAGTGTGTTTTTGACCACTGTGTTTCTGACAACTGTGTTTCTGACTACTATGTTTCTGACCAGTGTGTTTCTGACCACTGTGTTTCTGACCAGTGTGTTTCTGACCAGTGTGTTTCTGACCGGTGTGTTTCTGAGCAGTGTTCTTTTTACCAGTGTGTTTCTGACCACTGTGTTTCTGACCAGTGTGTTTCTGACCAGTGTGTTTCTGACCGGTGTGTTTCTGAGCAGTGTTCTTTTTACCAGTGTGTTTATGACCAGTGTGTTTCTGACCACCGTGTTTCTGACCAATGTGTTTCTGACCACTGTCATACTGACCACTGTGTTTCTAACCACTGTGTTTCTGACCACTGTGTTATTGACCACTGTGTTTCTGACCGCTTTGTTTGTGACCACTGTGTTTCTGACCACTGTGTTTCTTACCAGTGTGTTTCTGACCATTGTGTTTCTGGCCACTGTGTTTCTGACCACTGTCGTCCTGACAACTGTGTTTCTGACCACTGTGTTTCAGACCAGTGTGTTTCAGACCAGTGTGTTTCTGACCACTGTGTTTCTGACCACTGGGTTTCTGACCAACGTGTTTCTGACCATTGTGTTTCAGACCACATTGTTTCTGACCAGTGTGTTTCTGACCGCAGTGTTTCTGACTACTGTGTTTCTGGCCACTGTGTTTCTGACCAGGGTATTTCTGACCACTGTGTTATTGACCACTGTGTTTCTGACCACTGTGTTTCTTACTATTGTGTTTCTGACCTCTGTGTTTCTGACCAGTGTGTTTCTGACGAATGCGTTTCTGACCACTGTGTTTATGACTACTGTGTTTCTGACCAGTGTGATTCTGACCACTGTGTTTCTGACCAGTGTGTTTATGACCAGTGTGTTTCTGACCAGTGTGTTTCTGACCAGTGTGTTTCTGACCACTGTGTTTCTGACCACTGTGTTTCTGACCAGTGTGTTTCTGACCACTGTGTTTCTGACCACTGTGTTTCTGACTACTGTGTTTCTGACCACTGTGTTTCTGACCAATGTGTTTCTGACCACTGTGTTTCTGACCTCTGTGTTTCTGACCAGTGTGTTTCTGACCACTGTGTCTCTGACTAGTGTGTTTCTGACCATTGTGTTTCTGACAAGTGTGTTTCTGACCACCGCGTTTCTGACCACTGTGTTTCTGACCACTGTGTTTCTGACTACTGTGTTTCTGACCACTGTGTTTCTGACCAATGTGTTTCTGACCACTGTGTTTCTGACCTCTGTGTTTCTGACCAGTGTGTTTCTGACCACTGTGTCTCTGACTAGTGTGTTTCTGACCATTGTGTTTCTGACAAGTGTGTTTCTGACCACCGCGTTTCTGACCACTGTGTTTCTGACCACTGTGTTTCTGACTACTGTGTTTCTGACCACTGTGTTTCTGACCAATGTGTTTCTGACCACTGTGTTTCTGACCTCTGTGTTTCTGACCAGTGTGTTTCTGACCACTGTGTCTCTGACTAGTGTGTTTCTGACCATTGTGTTTCTGACAAGTGTGTTTCTGACCACCGCGTTTCTGACCACTGTGTTTCTGACCACTGTGTTTCTGACTACTGTGTTTCTGACCACTGTGTTTCTGACCACTGTGTTTCTGACCAATGTGTTTCTGACCAATGTGTTTCTGACCACTGTGTTTCTGACCACTGTGTTTCTGACCACTGTGTTTCTGACCACTGTGTTTATGACTAGTGTGTTTCTGACCAGTGTGTTCCTGACCACTGTGTCTCTGACTAGTGTGTTTCTGACCATTGTGTTTCTGACCTGTTGTTTCTGACCACTGTGGTTCTGACCAATGTGTTTCTGACCACAGTGTTTCTGACCACTGTGTTTCTGACCAGGGGGTTTTATACCACTGTGTTTTTGACCAGTGTCTTTCTGACCAGTGTGTTTCTGACCAGTGCGTTTCTGACCACTGTGTCTCAGACCACTGTGTTTCTGACCACTGTGTTTCTGACCAATGTGTTTCTAACCACTGTGTTTCTGACCACTGTGTTTCTGTCCATTGTGTTTCTGACTAGTGTGTTTCTGACCACTCTGTTTCTGACCACTGTGTTTCTGACCAGGGGGTTTTATATTACTGTGTTTCTGACCAGTGTGTTCTTGACCAGTGTGTTTCTGACCAGTGTATGTCTGACCAGTGTGTTTCTGACCACTGTGTTTCTGACCACTGAGTTTCTGACCACTGTGTTTCTGAGCACTGTGTTTCTGACCACTGTGTTTCTTACTACTGTGTTTCTGACTTTGTTTCCGACCACTGTGTTTCTGACCACTTTGTTTCTTACCAGTGTGTTTCTGACCACTGTGTTTCTGACCACTATGTTTCTGACCAGTTTGTATATGACCACTGTATTTTTCACCAGTGTGTTTCTGACCACTGTGTGTCTGACTACTGTGTTTCTGACCAGTGTGTTTCTGACCAGTGTATTTCTGACCACAGTGTTTCTGACTACTATGGTCCTGACCACTTTGTTTCTGACCAGTGTGTTTATGACCAGTGTGTTTCTGACCAGTGTGTTTCTTACCAGTGTGTTTCTGAACACTGTGTTTTTTACCACTGTGTTTCTGACCACTGTGTTTCTGACCAGTGTGTTTCTGACCAGTGTGTTTATGACCACAGTGTTTTTGACCGCTGTGTTTCTGACCACCGTGTTTCTGACCACTGTTTTTCTGACCACTGTGTTTCTGGCCAGTGGGTTTCAAAACAGTGTGTTTCTGACCAGTGTGTTTCTGACCACTGAGTTTCTGACCTCTGTGTTTCTAATTACTGTGTTTCTGACCAGTGTGTTTCTGACCACGGTGTTTCTGACCAGTGTGTTTCTTACCAACGTGTTTCTGACCAGTGTGTTTCTGACCAGTGTGTTTCTGAACCTGTGTTTCTGTCCACTGTGTTTCTGACCAGTGTGTTTCTAACCACTGTGCTTCTGACCAGTGTGTTCCTGACCACTGTGTTTCTGACCAGTGTGTTTCTGACCAGTGTGTTTCTGAACCTGTGTTTCTGTCCACTGTGTTTCTGACCAGTGTGTTTCTAACCACTGTGCTTCTGACCAGTGTGTTCCTGACCACTGTGTTTCTGACCAGTGTGTTTCTGACCAGTGTGTTTCTGACCAGTGTGTTTCTGACCACTGTGTTTCTTACCACTGTCTTTCTGACCAGTGTGTTTCTGACCACTGTGTTTCTGACCAGTGTGTTTCTGACCAGTGTGCTTCTGACCACTGTGTTTCTGACCACTGTGTTTCTAAAAAGTGTGTTTCTGACCACTGTGTTTCTGACCAGTGTGTTTCTGACCACTGTTGTTCTGACCACTGTGTTTCTGACCACTTTGTTTCTGACCATTGTGTTTGTGACCAGTGTGTTTTTGACCAGTGTGTTTCTGACCAGTGTGTTTCTGACCACTGTGTTTCTAACCACTGTGTTTCTGACAACTGTGTTTCTGACAAGTGTGTTTCTGACCACTCTTTTTCTGACCACTGCGTTTCTGACGGCTGTGTTTCTAACGAGTGTGTTTCTGACCAGTGTGTTTCTGACCACTGCGTTTCTGACCACTGTGTTCCTGACCACTGTGTTTCTGACCACTGTGTTTCCGACCGATGTGTTTCTGACCAGTGTGTTTCTGACCATTGTGTTTCTGACTAATGTGTTTCTGACCACTGTGTTTCGGACCACTGTGTGTCTGACCACTGTGTTTCTTACCACTGTGTTTCTGACCAGTGTGTTTCTGATCACTGTGTTTCTGACCACTGAGTTTCTGACCAGGGTGTTTCTGTCCACTCTGTTTCTGACCACTTTGTTTCTGACCAGGGGGTTTTATACCACTGTGTTTTTTATCAGTGTGCTTCTGACCAGTGTGTTTCTGACCAGTGTGTTTCTGACCACTGTGTTTCTGACTACTGTGTTTCTGACCAGTGTTTTTCTGACCAGTGTGTTTCTGACCACTGTGTTTCTGACTACTGTGTTCCTTACAACTGTGTTTCTGACCAGTGTGTTTCTGGCCTGTGTTTTTCTGACCAGTGTGTTTCTGACCACTGTGTCTTCTGACCAGTGTGTTTCTGACTACTGTGTTTCTGACCACTTTGTTTCTGACCATTGTGTTTCTGACCAGTGTGTTTCTGACCA
>SZWC01003356.1:188049-199895 GCA_023375785.1 Penium margaritaceum | reverse complement strand
AAGGTTGCATGGGGGGGGGGGGTATCGAAGGGGTTCAATGTAGATTACCTAGTGATGGTCATTCATTATATGACGCACCTAATCATTCGTTCGTTGGTAGTTTTCACATTTTGACACTGTTAATGGGGTGCCCGTTGTTCTCAGCAACTAGTCACCATTGTGAACGTTGCCGGTTTTTTTATGTCGGATCCTTTGGACAGTTTGATGAAGTCTGTCTGCCATTCAAGGGGACCGTCTGTTTACCCTATGTTGCCCTCTTCTTTTTTTGCTTTTCCGGGATCCTTGTCTAGTGGACCTCCTCTTCTTTGCTGCCTGATACTCTTCCTGGTCTTGGTCATTGTTAGCTTCCTGGTTGTCTGCCATGAGAGGGAGCATGGATGTAAACCTGTTCAATGTTCAATGAAGCGAAGGGATTCGATGATGAATTGGCTACCATGGATGATGTCGTTGATTTTAGGAGGCTTTTAAGCATTGGTCCCTGCATGTGAATTGGGACATTGTTAGAGGCCATCTTGGGTACAGTGTGTTTGTTGTGTAGCCATCCATGTCACCTTTTCATTCTTAACAATCCAGTCTCGCCTTCATGAGCTCCCTGAACTTGGTGGGATATGATTGCAATAGAACTGCAGTCGGAAACAATCACTAGGGCACGGTAGGAGAAGCCGCACAGACTCATGTTGATGGTGGTTGAGCCCAGAGCGTCATGCCAGACACCAAAGTTGGAGGTTTCATCATCGTCAATGTAGAGGAGTGGAAGTCGTGCAAGGACGATGGTAGGCCACCAGGCGGCGTGGTTTGGGGGCTCCGGTGGTACGAACATGTTTTTGGTTGCTGGGAAATCTTCTCTAATTGCGCGAGTGATGTGGAGAGCGCTGCCACGACACTTTTCACAGAGGTAGATCTGCCACAACTGGTCCTCTATGTCCACATGAGAGGGTGTAGGGTGCTCCACTGGTTGAAGTCGGGATGTGGTTTCCTTCTTGAGAGTGGCTGCTTATGTAGTAGCTTATTGACTCACGTGCTTGTATGTTCGAGAGCGGAGCTGATGATGATGGTGGTAACCTTGAAGTTGTGGCAAGGATGACGAGAGTTGATGCAGGTAGGGAGCAGTCTTGACAGGAGATAAATTGCTGCTGATGAGGAAGAAGAGCGATGGCATGATGTGGCCGTAGAGGCGAGGAAGACATGGATGCAGGTCACCTTGCAAAAGTGGTGATGTCACCGGATGCCAAGCTGAAGTGAATGAAGATAAGATGATGACGCGAGCGACAAGTTGATGTTGACAAAGTGGGTGTAGGGGCAGGCCACGTGCGCTTGCGTAAGATAATCAGCATGGGCGTAGGTTGCTGCCAGATAGGCGGTTTGACCAGGTGAATCCTTGTGCCAAGATGATGAGGAAGCAATGAATAGAGGCAGATGGCATGGGCGGAGCGCCAAAACATCGTGCGCTGTAGTAAGAAGATGGGTAGAATGCGGCAAGGGGAAGGCAAACGCCAATGCTCTATGAGAAATCTGCTGTCAGTGAGGCTGCAGACCACTGCGAGAGAGAGAGAGAGAGAGAGAGAGAGAGAGACAGCTAACGCGTGCAGGTTGGTGTGCTGGCGGTAGATGCGGATGACTGCTGATATAAGCGGATGATGGCGAGTGTTGCGGCGCAGAGGCTGACCAGGTGTGCTGCGGAGAGGAATTGGCTTGGGTGCAGGTCTTTTGCAAAATTTGTGTTTTGACCTAGCGGATCCTTGCGTCGAGCGGATGATAAGAGCTGATGATGGCAGGTAGCGGACTGATGTTGAATGAGTGGGTTCAGAGGCAAAACCATGTGCACTGCTGAAGAATGATGAGAATGATGATTCTGGAGTTTGAAAAGAATGGAGATGATGAGGCAGATGAGGCTGAAGAGGCCGGTAGAGATAATGCGTCTGAGGCAGAGTGCGGAAGAGAAGTTGATACTGATGAGCCGATGAGGTGGACAATAGGTTGAAGAGGAGCAGTTGCTGAAATACAAGGAGTTGTAGAGGAAGGCTGATGCAACAGAAGGGTCCTCAGATGTCAGAAGAGTGACGGCTTGTGCTCCCAGTTGGCTCGAGACATGGGCAGGAAGACTGGTGGTGACCGATATCCTGACAGTGAGAGGAAGATTTGCTGTAGCGAGAGCAGTCTGAGAATAGCAGAGATGTACCCGGATGTTAAGAGAGTGATGGCTTATTCCCCAGTTGGCTTGAGACCAACGAGAAAGAAGACTGGCGGTGTCAGATGTCTCGGTGGCAGACGGAGCTCTACTACTGCTGGGGACGAGAGAAGGTGGCGCGGGAGGGCGGATTGAAAAGATGATGTAGAGCGGTGATGAGGATGAAAGCTGATGATGCTGATGAAGATGATTGTGGTAAATGTGGTGCCTAAAGGATGATGACCTGGAACAAGCGATGCGAGAGGTGAAGCCAGAGGCGGAGATGTGATTGTTCCATTTCAGCCATATGGAGTACTGAGAGAAAAAAGGAATAGGGAGAGGCAGGTAGATTATGCAAAGATAGTGGCTAGTGAGGAGCTCGGTAGGCAGATAGAGGGGAGTAAAGGAGCCGCCAAGAAGCTTTGTTGAAGGTGGCGTCAGAAGGTGGCGCGAGGGCTACTTGCGGCTACTGTCGACGACGAGTCACCAAACGTTTGCCATGTGTGTGACTTGAGTGCAGGGTTTGTTCTGAGTAGTGAGAGGTCACTGAACCTTGAGAGGCCATTGAAGCAATGCTGGTGTCGTGACCTGCTGTAAAGCTGAGGGGTGCGGAGCGGTAGTGGCGGCAGATGTTCTCAACGCCAGTGATGAAGGCGCTGAAGCGATGACGTGGTCAGGAGGAGAAGGCGATGTCACTTGATGCTCTAATACCATGTCAATAGAAGGTAGCGAGGGAAGACAACAATGGCAGAAGCATGCAGAAGCAGGCAAAAGCAGTGGGACATGCAGAGGTTTGTGAGATGAACGATGACAGCAAGGACATGTGAGAAGTTGCAAGAAGTTAGTTGCACGAGCTTGACGTTATGTGCTACACAAAGTTGCAAGGTAGACAGGTAGTCACGAGAGTGTTGAGACAGAGTGAGAGTGATGGATTGATAAGTGTTGAGCAAAGGAGTGAGAGTGACGAAGCGAGGAGTCAAGAGCTAAGAGTGGATGGCGAGGGAAGTCTGGGAAAAGAGCAAGCGGAGTGAAGATACGGCGTTGAAACCGCAGAACCCAAGGTGAACAGGATGGAAAAAACTGTTTTTGTTGGCTGCAAGATTTGCTGCTGCCCGCCCGCGCTTGAAAGCGGGGCGCGGGCGGGCAGCAGGGACCAAGAGGTAGGTGCTTGACTTGTGGTGAGAAGGGTCATCCCAAGCAGGATTGCCCCAAGCGCAAGGCACAGCAAGGGATTGGGCAACAGTAGTGAGGAGGGGATGACCTACTGCTGCAAGTCTTTCGTCCGCAAGGGACAGCGCCAGTCTTGAAAGGCTTTTGTGGATTAAGGAGCTGCCCAAGTGCTGTTGTGGAATGAAGGTGATACCCGGCAGTTTCCATGGATCATCCGGGAGCTGGTTCTTAAGATTCCAGATGGGAGCTTTATTGGTCAGAGAAAGCTACGAGGCCTGCTAGACGGTACCGCGAGCCATAGCTTCTTTATCAACAGGTTGGCGACGAGGTTGGAGCTTGCACGGAAGCCGGGGACGTCGGCCACGGCGCGTCAGGTGTCCAGAGTAGTGAAATGCGGCAAGCCTCTTGTAAGCCACAAGGTCCACATGGGTGAGTTGGTGTGCGACATGGAGTTCCACACTTGCCCTATGGATGATTGTGATTGCATAATCGGCCAGGATTGGTTGCACGCGTGGAATCCGGAGGTGGATTGGAGGTGCAACCGGATGGTCATGAAAGCGGGCGAGAAAACTCTCACTTTGCCCTTGTGGCGGGGTGAGGGGCAGCAGTCGGATGTGGCTGAAGCATGGAAGCAGCTGCGCGTCATCAACTTGCAGCAGTTGAAGTGGTAAGAGTGCAAGGGTGGCCAGATTTACTTGGCATGGGTGTTTCCACAACAATCTATAGAGCAGCAGATTGCAGTGCTTTAAGCAGCGGAGGGGCAGCCGGTGGAAGGCAGGAGAGATCCAGAGTTGCCTCCCGGTGTTGGGAAGGTGCTCAAGGAGTTCCGGGACATTTTTTTGGAGACGTTGCCAAAGGGACTGCTGCCACGACGTGACATCAACCAAAAGATCGAGGTGGTGCCAGTCTCATAACAAACGGTGCGGTCTTACAACCGCATGAGCGACGCGACGCTTGCAGAGCTCAAAAAGCAATTTGGGGAGTTGGTGGACCAGGGCTTCATTTGGCCATCAGTGTCTCCATATGCGGCGCCGGTGCTGTTTGTCAAGAAGTCAGGAGAGCTGCAGATGTGCGTGGACTACCGGGTGCTCAACAACATCACAGTGAAGAACCACTGCCCGTTGCCACGAGCCGAGGATTTGTTCAACCATCTGTGAGGCGCACGCGTCTTCAGCAAACTGGACCTGAGGTCGGGGTATCACCAAATCCGCATTGCGGAGGAGGATGTAAAAACAACCACATTTTGGACGTGATATGGACACTTCGAGTATCTTGTCATGCCTTTTGCACTAACAAATGCTTCAGCCACGTTCATGGCGCTGATGAACCAGATATTCCAGCCCTACTTGGACCCATTTGTGGTCATGTTTCTCGACGACATCCTTGTGTACATGCGGATGATGGAGGACCACCAGGAAGACCTACGGATGGTGATGGAAGTGCTGAGAAAGGAGCAGCTGTTTACTAAGCTCAGCAAGTGCAAATCTGCCAAGCAGGAGGTGGAGTTGTTCGGGTATATTGTAAGCGGGAAAGGGATCCACATGGACCCAAGAAGGTGGAAGCAATGAAGCAGTGGCCAAAGCCATTGTGTCTGCATGATATCCAGGTTTTTCTGGGTTTTAAAAACTATACCGGAGGTCTATCCGGGGGCACGCGGGAATGGGAGCACCCTTGACAGACTTGCTCAAGAAGAGGCGTCAATGGAAGTGGGGTGCAAAGGAGGAGCAAGCCTTTGGTGCAATGAAGGCTTGCATGTGCTAAGCACCGGTGTTGGTGCATCCGGACTCGAGCAAGGAGTACGTGTTGGCGAAAAATGTAAGCAACTATGCGATCGGGGGTGCTGATGCAAGACCAAGGGAAGGGGTTGCAACCCATTGCGTACTACTCCAAGAAGCTTAAAAGGGCCGAGTTCAACTACGTGATCCACAAGAAGGAGATGCTCGTAGTGGTCCAGGCCTTCAAGTAGTGGAGGTGGTCTTGAGGTACTGCGGTGTGTGGTGTACAGAGACCACTATGCGCTCAGGTACCACAAGTCGCAGTCGAATCTGAGTCCTCGCCAAGCACGGTAGATGGAGCTGCTGGAGGATGGTTTTGACTGCGAGATCCAGTATAAACCAGGGAGGATCAGCCAGCGGACCCGCTTTTGCGTCGCCCGGACTTGGGCGTGCATGCGATCACGGTACTGGAAGGATCTGGAATCATTTGCAGTCTGTTTGCTCACGTGTATGCGGAGGACGATGGCTTTGCCAGGAGTACGGTGAAGGGGTGCAAGAGAGATGGCCAGTATCGACGGCGTGAGAAGGGGAACCAGATTGTGGTGCTGCAGGGTATGTCATTGCAACGGGCACTATAGGAGGAGAGTACGACTTGCACTACAATGGTCATTTTGGCCATGACAAGACATTCAAGACGCTTGTCGGCCAATATTGGTGGGTAACGATGGGAGCAGATTGCAAGGAGTACGTGAGCAGTTGTGACACATGCCAAAGGATCAAGTCACGGAGGGCACGTGTACCATGAGATCTGCAGTCGCTACTGGTGCCGGAGTGCCCGTGGACGGAAATCTCAGTAGACTTTGTGGGGGGGTTCCATGGGTCACGTCCGGCAACACCATGGTGCTAGTGGTGGTGGACCGGTTTAGCAAGATGGCACACTTGATTTCATGTGCGGAGAAAGTCACGATAGGAGAGAAGGCTCAACTCCTCTTACAACATGTCATCAAACGTCACGAGGTGCCGAAGTACATGGTCCCGGACCGCGACCCGTGCTTCACCTCCTGGTTTTGGGAGGAACTCTTCAAGAAGCTGGGCACCCGTGTGGCTCTTTCATTGGCCTACCATCCCCAAACGGATGGCCAAACTGAGCGCACCAACCAGACCATGGAGCAGCTACTGTACGGGATCTGGGAGCCGGATGGTGAGGGGTGGGAATGCAAGCTACCGGTGGCTTAGTTTGCCTACAACTCAGCACTGCATGCCTCAATGGGGAGGTCTCCCTTTGAGGTAGTGTATGGGGTGTAGTCAGCATGTCCCTCATACATCGCAATGGGATCGGACCTACTCATTGTACAACAGTTTACCAGTGACTTCACGGAGGTGTGGCGCGACGTACGAGATGCGCATGACAAGGCGCAATAGCAGATGAAGCAGCAAGCAGACAAGCACCAGACAACCAAGGAGTTTTCGGTGGGACATACGGTGCTGCTGAGCTTGTAGAACGTACAGCTAGCGGGGTTGGTCGGCGACAAGCTCAAGCCTTGGTGGGTTGGCCCTTTTCCGGCGAAGGAGAAGCACTCCACGGCTAGCTAAGAGTTCGAGCTGCCAGCCCATTATGGGATCCATCCCGTGTTCCATGCTTCTCCTCTCCGAGCCTATAAGGAGCAGGATGCGCAGTTTGTGACGCGGGGAAAGGCTCCTCCTTTATCGGTCTTGGTGAAGGGTGAAGAAGAGTACGTGGTGGAAAACATTCTCAGGCACCGTCGGCACGGTAACGAGTGGCAGTACCTGGTGCAATGGCTTGGCTATGGGCCTGAGCACAACTACTAGATCCCCAAAGTGGATTTTCACAGGGGCGGTGGTGTCAACACGGTCCTCTGTGCGTACTTGGAGCGCACAGGGACGGTGCGCCCTCGGAGGGTGGGGGGATGTTATGGGAGCCACCGGTCGAGGCGGTGATAACGTCATTATGATTACTTCACATGCATGTTTTGATGCTCCCACTGTATTTGACGTGAAAAGCCATGTGAGATTGACCAAAGAACCAGGTCATTTGGTGCAGGGACGAGAAAGATATGGCCGTGCATAGGTGGAAGACGCACCTCCAGAAAACAGGAGACGTACCGGTTCGACTCAGAGCACGGCGGAGCGACTTTCTTGCCCACTGTAGCCAAAGAGCCCTTGGATGGATTCTTAGCCAATGACGCAAGGTTCATTGGTGTCCATGGGCGCTTTGGGATGGCATTTGGAACTTCATTTGCAAGCAAGGGCGCTCCGAGCGGCCATTACCTCCGCCGGCAGTGCTGCCATCGGCAGTCACATGTGGAGCACTCAAACGGCAATAACTCAGCCGTTCCTCCACTGATTGAGGCGTTCTTTGCTGCGTTGGAAACCTCGCGACACGTAAACCATTATGCGTGTATTATTTGAATGATTCTACCTTAGAAGATGGCTTTGAAGCGCCGGGGGGCTCTCGGCTGACTCAAAGGGGCTGGTACATAAGGAAACCCAGGGTTTGCTCTAGGTATGCCAATCTTACCCAGAGACTCTGTACATTGTCTTGTACTGATCTATCAAGTCTACGGGATTAATTCCTTGCCCAAATCTGCTTGTGTTCCAAGAATTTCCCTGCACACGTCCCATTGATCCTAGAAGTCTTCCACAGCGTACCTTGTGTAAATGCCGTCAGGAGAGTCGCACGACGTGAACATCGGTCACTAGCAGTAGTCTTGCTGCTATGAGGGGGTCTTGCGACATCTCAAGGGTGGGCCAGACACACTAGGGGTTGAGGGTGGGAGGTTTATCCAAAGGGCTCGACGTGTGACCGTCACGCCGGGCGTCCCTCGGTTCACAAATGATCACATCACATGTCTCTCACAAGAGAGTCATGTGAAGATGCTGGAGAAGTGAGAGAGGTAATTAGCAAGGAAGGAAGGCACTGCCACTATGCCACTTGCAGAAGTAGCTCTTTCATAGCTGATCCTCAGTTTCCTTGCAAAGAGACTGAGAGACGCTTACTGTTTTGAGGTATGAACAGGCAGAGTGATGGCTTGTGCCACTCGTTGGCTCAATACAGATGAGCAGGGAGACAAGTAGTGCCTAGTGCACGAGTGGCGGATTTTTGGAGTCGCAAGGTTGTCTTGGCTTGGGATGAGAGATGAGTGATGAGTAGCAAATCAGGATGTTTTTTGGCGTAGGCGCAGGTTGCCGTGACACTGACGGTTTGACCAGGCGGATCCTTATGTTGAGCGAGAGTAGATGATGATGTCTAATACATTTGCGAAGAAGGATGAAATAAGCGTAGGGGCAAACCCACGTGTGCAACTAATTATAGAGGGGTAGGATGTTGCAAACGGAAGGCAAGAGGCAACGCGCTGGGAGAAATCTGCTGCCAACTTGGGTGGAAGCTGCTACAAGATTGGAAACCGGCACGTGCAGATCCTTGTGCTGGCCACAGATGTTGGAGATGCTAATGATGAAAAAGCACCAGACGTGGGTGCAGGTTGCCATGAGATCGGCAGTTCGACTGGAAGGATTCTTGTGCCGAGCTAATGATGATGAGGATGCGGTGTATTGATGATGATGATGAAGTGAGGTAGGGGCGAGACCCCGTGCACTGTGGATGACTGAAGAATGATGTAGATGATGATGATGGAGCTAAAGAAGCTAATGATGACAGAGGAGGTATGTAGACAACGGAGAGTGGGTTGCAGCGGGAGAGGATTTGAGATAATTGAGGGAATGAGGCATTTTTTTGTTGAAAAACGGATGCAAGGGAGGAAGCAGATGAAGCTACGGAGGCTGAGGAGTCGATACTGGTGAGGAGGAAGACACGACATGTGAGGGTTGTTGGAGGAGATTCAAAGGAGGAGGAAGAGAATGCATATGCTAATCCAGAAGGCTTCAGTGATGTCAAGAGAGTGACGACTTGTGCCCCCATCAGCTTGAGACCGATGAGCAGGAAGACAAGTGGTGTCTAATATCCTGACTCGGAGAGGAGTTCTGCCATACCAAGGACGGTCCCAGAAGAGCAGCGACGTGCGTCAGGAGAGTGACAGCTTGTTCCCCAGTTGGCCCGAGACCGATGGGAAGGAAGGCTGGTAGTGTCTGATGTCCCAATGGCAAACAGAGCTCTAATTCTTCTAATGACAAGAAGAAGCGGCGGGAGAAGGCAGCTTGAGAGGATGATGTGGGGCAGATCTGCCAGGTGATGGAGTGGCTCTCAGCTCGTTGTCGCTGGTGCGGTGGTGTTCAAGTTATCTGCAAGCGCCACCTGCCCTTGCTTGCGCTATCCTGTTAAAGTAGCAAACATTTGTTGCTCCTTTGTTAGCAAGCCTAGATCAGTCCTACTCTTTTCCTTGTGTTGCCTGCGTGTTAGTTTCATGCAAGTCGTAGATCGTGATGCTTGCTTGTTTCCAGGGTTAGTCTTGGGAGTTTGCTTGAGCAATTTACGTGTGCTTTGGGCGGTGCGCCACGCTTGGCGGAGAACCATGCGAACAGTGCTGCGGACCCGACAGGGTTCAGTCGCAGTCGCTCGTTCTCCTCATTCTTTCACAAGAACGTTCTTACGTCTCGATCTGCGTCGCTGCCTAACTCTCTTCTTGATCCCCCGCCTCTCACAACTCTCGAGAGCCCTCTCCGCCACGACTCTCAAGAGCCCTCACCCTCACAGATCCGAGAGCCGGAGTCAGCCCCGTGGCTAACTCCCAGTGTCCCCACTCATAGGCACCGAGAGCCACCCGGCTCTCTGTGGCGGCTAAGTGACAACGTGGCACTCAACTCCCCTGTCTCCCCCTCCGCCCGTGGTATTCAACATTTCCTCATCGTTGTCTTACATTAATTACAAAAATAACCTCTTTCCTATAGTGAAACTTATAATTTTTGCATTTTGGAATATCATCCAATATACTAATTAAAAAAATGAAAAGTATAACTTTCCATGTGTAGCACACATTAATTTATGAACTTTCAGATACAACAAAAATTATTGTACCCACGGTGATGAACCCCTTTGCCTTGATCTTGAAATGTTTGTTTTCCACTTAAAAACCCCTAATTATGTATTTATGTGAGGGATCAAAATTATGATTCGTTAGTGTTTCTCCTCTTAGGATCCTTACTCAGGATGGAACATAAGGGATTGTAATGATATACACAAGAAAGTTTATAGAAATTAAAATGTATCATTTATAAATACTGATCCTAGTAAGAACAAGGTGGTTTCTTTTTCTTGTGTGTAATGAAAACGTATCTCCAATTACTTTATAACCAAATGCATGCAAAACAACAAAGAGTGTATACAAGTAGAAAAATGAGGATGCACATTCACTCCTGTTTGCCTCAACAAAACAAAACAAACTGGTCAGGCCAATGGGTTTGCTTCGTGTTGTTCAATAAGAGGATAAGAGTAAACTATCTTTTTTAACCTCCTTAATGTTATTTTAGTTACAAAACCATGGTGGATACATTTTCATTCTCATGCATAAAAAACATCTTGTTTTATAGGAATCAAGATTTATGATTTATATTTTCTAAAATCTATTTATTTGATTGTGTATAAAATTACAATTTCTTCCATTTCACAATGAGCAAGGGTCATTAAAGGAGAAGCAGTGTAAAACAAAGAAAGAATGATCCCCCATAATTATAAACATCAAGGGCTTGTTCTTAGGGGAAAAGCATATCATTTAAAAGATTGAGGCGATGGGGTTCATTTCCAAGTGCACAATGAATGTGATAAGATTGAAAATATTGATTTCAATATGTGTTATGCATAAGAGTGCCATTTTGTATGGTTTTTGAAAAGTAGTAGTATTTCTGAACACTCTTACGTAACATGACATTGTTGTGTGCCTTTCCACAAACGAGGTCTTCTTTGTATTTCACGAAACATATCGATAAGGAAAAGGTGTTCATGACAGCTTAAATGGAGTAAAACTAGATGGTAAGAATGGTATGAGGTCGCATCTTGTCAAAGGAATAACATCATACGTGATCATGTGAAGGTTCACAAAAGTAAGAAAATGCCATCTTTACATGGCAAAACCATGAGGTGGCTGATTTTGGTGCTTTCCAATTCTGCGAGCCCCTCCGGAAATTCTTCATTTTTGCATCCCGCTCCACAAAGTCATCATTTTGGCATTCCTCTCTGGAAAGTAGCCATTTTTGTGTGCCTCAGCCAGGAACCCATCATGTTTGAAAACCCTGGTAAGATTGCATCTTCATAGGGCGGGGTGGCTAGGTTACGTGGCGTGGGGAAAAAAAGGAGGGGAAGGGAAGGGGGAGGGGGAGCCCCAATTTGCATACAAGATCGCGCCAATTTGCTTACCCGCCAAGTGCGGGTACATTCATCAGTACGCCAACCGCCTCTGCCGCTAAAAGCGGCTAAGGCTGCCTTTTCAGCGGCGTGACCGCTGCAGCAGCAGCGTTCCTGCTGTCTGCTGACAGGCGAGCATGTAGGGCAATTGTTCCACTTCCCCGTCGCCAAAGCAAATTTGGAGTGGCGTGCGCAAGGTGCTGTGGGGATTGTTTCCTCTGTGGAGAAGGCCACCAAAAAAAAAAACAAAAAAACAACAGAGAAACTGGTACCTCCCTGGAGCTTCCCGAAAAGGACAATAGGAGCAAAGGCGGCAAAATATGCGGAAACGGCGTCTGTGGTGGCAGAGCAGCAAAGAAAGCAGCAGCGAAACCCAGACGATGTAGCAAACAAACAGCAAGCATACACAAGGCTGAGGGCGGAGGGTAAAGGAAGGAGCTTCATGCCCCCCCCCCCCCCCCCCCCCCCCCCCCCCCCC
>SZWC01003356.1:160733-179660 GCA_023375785.1 Penium margaritaceum | reverse complement strand
GATGTAGATATAGATATAGATATAGATATAGATATAGATATAGATATAGATATAGATATAGATATAGATGTAGATATAGATATAGATATAGATAGATATAGATATAGATATAGATATAGATATAGGTATAGATATAGATACAGATACAATATAGATATAGATATTGATATAGATATAGAATAGATATACATATAGATAAAGATATACATATAGATATAGATAGACGTATAGATACAAGTATACATATACATGTAGAGATATACATAGAGATATAGATAAATATATCAATATAGCTATAAATATAAACATAGAGATATGTTTATATATTTAGATATAGATACAGGTATAGATATTGATACAGATAGAGATACAGATATAGATGTAGATAAAGATATAGATATAGATATAGATACAAATATATGTATATATAGATGTAAATGTCAACATGGATATAAAAATAGATACATATATAAATCTATATAGATATGGACATATATAGGTATAGATATCGTGCTTTGCCTCTTTGCCCTCTGTCTCCCTCCCTTTGTGTCATGCCTCCTGCCCTCTCCTCTCTCCGTGTTCTCCTCCCTTATGCATTTCCTCTTGGCCCCGTCCACTCTCTCTTTCCATCCTTCCCTTGTCTCTCCCCTTCCTCCCTCCTTCCCCTCTTTTCCTTCCGCCTTCCCCTTCCTCCTCTTGTCTCTTTCTCCCCTTCTCCCACCCTTGCATCCTCCTCCTCTCCCCCTCCCGTCTCCTCCCTTCCCCGCTTTCGCCTCTCCACACCCTCCCTCTTGCTCTAAGTCCTCTCCTCCATCCACGCCCCCCCCCCTCTCCCCCCTTCTCTCTCCTCCTCGGTCCTCCCACTCCCAACCCTCCCTCTCCCATCTCTCTCTCTCCTTTTCTCACTCTCTTCCCTCCCTTTCCTGATGTTAACTGGGGCAGCCCTGAGGGAGGTGATAAGGCTCACTAAGAGCCGCCCAGGAAGCACAAACTGTTCGTGAGAGGGGGTTGCAGGTTGCACAGGCAGAAACTACGGAAGCGAATGTAGGTGTGCAGAGAACATGAATTTCTAAATCGACTCTTGAGTGAGAAAGTACATCATCACATATTTGTAACAAGCCCTTATATGCCACATTTGGCTAAGGGAGCACTGAGATCCACTCTGTCAAAGCTCGCCCTCTAGCACACTCCTAGCCTAGCGGGATGAGCGGCAGTCACCTTGTCACACAAGAGAATTATGTCTCGCACGGCCTGCACGGCTAATAATCATGGACTGGTCCTTCCTTCAATTCTCTTGGATGTCTTCCAGCCGTCTTTTGTCCTTGAAGGCCGCTCTCAGCAGTCCTGGCCAATAGTCCTGCCGCCTTTTGAGCTCAATGTGCTCAGGTTGTCACTTGAACCCGACCCATGATCTCCAAACTTTGGAAATCCATATCTCAATCAAACGGACTCCTAATCGAGTTCCGTAAAGTGCGTTAGAACCTGTAAAACATCCTTTTTGTAACTGTCATGCCAGATGATGTTTATTGAGCAACCTATTTTTTGTCACTTTCTGGCACTCTCATATCCATCATTCTCCCACTTTGCGAGAATAAAAGTCACACAAGTCCGCACTGTCCCCTCAGCTGCTGAAAGCGGTGCGCTGCCAGCAACTTGGTCAGGAAGTCTGCCAACATCATGCTTGAAGGGCAGAACTTGATCCGCACCACCTGCTTTGCCACAAGCTCGCGGATGAAGTGATACCGTAGGTCGATGTGCTTGGTGCAGGCGTGAAACTCGGCGTTCTTGGTCAGAGCAATGGCGCTCATGTTGGCACAATAGATGGTGGTCGCTGTGGTCTGCTGCTTTCCAAGGCTTGCCAACAGCTCACGCAGCCACACGGCTTCCTTTGTTGCTTCACTCAGGGCAATGTACTCTGCTTTGGTGGAAAAGATGGCAACACACCCTTGCTTCTTGCTCCTCCAACTGATTGCACCTCCCCCGAGCACAAACACGAATCCACAGGTCCACCTCCTTGTGTCCAGGTCACCTCCCCAATCTGCGTCACTGTAGCCGATGAGGATGGGGCTGTTGCTGCTGTTGGCAAAAGCTGCTGCTGCTGTCAGATAGCGCAGCACGCGCTTGACCGCCTCCCAATGCGGCACGCCCGGATTTGCACAAAACTTGCTTAACACTCCCACTGCTTGGCTGATGTCGAGGCGCGTGCCGACTGCTACATACACGAGGCTTCCAACTGCTGCTTGGTATGGCATTGCTTCCATGCGGCTGCTCTCTTGCATGCCGCGGGGAGTCTGCGTCATGCTCAGCTTCGCTCCCACTTCCAGTGGTGTTATTGCTTTGCGCGCTCCTGCCATGTTGAAGCGCTTGACAATGTTACTCATGTACGTGCTCTGCAACAACTCCAAAGTCTGCTGCTGCCAGTCGCGCTTGACCTTAAGGCCAAGGTAGTAACTAAGCTCTCCCATGTCTTTCATGTCAAACCTCGCAGCAAGGGACTGCTTCACATCGTCCAAAAGAGACTTGGAGTCAGATGCAATGAGCAGACCATCAACATAGAGCAATGACATGGCTTGCCTCTTGAGTGCGCCCATAGACTGCATGATCAGCTTCACTACGCACAAAGCCAAGGCCAGCCAGGTGCTCATCCATCTTGTGGTACCATGCTCGTGCTGCTTGCTTAAGGCCATAGAGGGCCTTCACAAGCTTGCACACCAAATCCGTCTTTCCCTCCACCACATACCCCTGCAGCTGCTCCATGTACACATCCTCCTTGAGGTTACCATTCAGAAATGCACAAGTCACATCCATTTGGTGCACCTCCCAGTCCATAGCAGCAGCAAGAGTAAGGATCGCTCGGATGGATGGGAACTTAGCGACAGGTGCAAATGTCTCATTGTAATCCACACCCTCAGTCTGCACATACCCCTTTGCAACCAGCCGTGCTTTGTACCTGAGCACCTTACCATCCGCACCACGCTTGCGCCTNAGAGGGCCTTCACAAGCTTGCACACCAAATCCGCCTTTCCCTCCACCACATACCCCTGCGGCTGCTCCATGTACACATCCTCCTTGAGGTCACCATTCAGAAATGCACAAGTCACATCCATTTGGTGCACCTCCCAGTCCATAGCAGCAGCAAGAGTAAGGATCGCTCGGATGGATGGGAACTTAGCGACAGGTGCAAATGTCTCATTGTAATCCACACCCTCAGTCTGCACATACCCCTTTGCAACCAGCCGTGCTTTGTACCTGAGCACCTTACCATCCGCACCACGCTTGCGCCTAAAGATCCACCTGCATCCGATCACCCGGCTGCCGCGTGGAGCCTCCTCGAGAATCCAGGTGCCGTTCTTCATGAGCGCACCATACTCCTCATCTGCTGCGGCACGCCAATCTGCCGCCTCGGCGCTGCGCATGGCTTCAACAAATGTGGCTGGGTCATCCGTCATTGTGAGGAAGAGAAGCTTGAGGTTAGACGACTCCGTTGGTGGTGGAACGGTACACAGGTGCACTAGCTCCTTGAGTGGCCTCTGTTTGTTTGTGAGGGGCTCGGATCACCTCAGCGGCTCCCCACTGTCCTTTGCACCTTTGTTGATGCGTGCAGACCGTCGTGGCAGCTGCTGTGCATTGCTTTGCTGCTCCTCCTCATCAGATTCCGTTGTTGGCTCCTTCTCCTTCTCAGCTCCCTCCATCTCCTTGTCGTTGCCGCTGTCACCTCCATCTTCGGCACCGCTCTCTTCTGCTACCGGTACTTCTCCCACTTCTGGTACAAATGCTGGAGCAAGCGGAACTGCCGACATAGGACTCCAAGTCCAGCCCTTCACTTCTTCTTGGAAGACCACGTCACGGCTGCGGATGCTCTTGCGTGCGGCGAGGTTGTAGAGGCGGTATCCCATTGTGTCGTAGCCGAGGAAGACAGCCTTCACCGACTTTGCGTTCAGCTTGTTACGGCTCCCGGCAGGCACGTGCACGAATGCGCCACACCTAAAGGCTTTCAGGTGCGTCACTGTTGGCTTGCGTCCCGTCCACGCCTCCTGCGGTGTTATCAGCGGCACGGCACGCGTAGGGCTCCGGTTTTTCAGGTACACGGTGGTATTGACCGCTTGTGCCCAAAAGGTTGGCGAGAGCCCCGCGTCTTGGAGCATGCTGCGAACACGCTCCATGAGCGTGCCGTTCGCGTGTTCAACCACGTCGGTCAGTTGCGGTATTCCAGGTGGGGTGACCTCGTACTTGATCCCGCGACGCTTGAGGAAGGTGCGGAAGTCATTGGAGAGGTACTTTCCTTCCGCATCGGTGCGCAGCACCTTCAACCGCCTGCTACTCTCATTTTGTGCAGCAGCAATCCACACCTTGAAAGCATCAAAGCACTCATCCTTTCCAGCCAGGAACGACGCCCACGTCTTCCTCGACTTGTCATGAATGATCGTGACAAAGTACAACTTGCCGGACAAGGACTGTGATGGCATGGGACCGCACAAATCAGAGTGAGCGAGTGAGAGAAGCTCAGTCGCGCCCTTCCCTTCCCTTGTGAAAGGAGAGCGGGATTGCTTTCCTTCAATGTAGCTCTCACAAGCCGATGCACCAGGCTGCTTCACCCCCTTGAGCTCCAGGCCACGGACCATGTGCTGCATGGAGATGATGGCACCAAAGCTGAGGTGACCGAGCCGGCGGTGCCACAGGCCGATGTCGTGTTTTCCCTCTCTCTCCACCAATGCTGATTCGGCTTCCTTCTCCGATGCCACATAGAGGCGGTAACGACCATCCTGCTTGTCCGCTTTTGCAAGCACACGCCTCGCACTTGCAGAGATGGTACAGCCACCATTCTCAAAGCGAAACTACATGCCTTCGGAGATGAGAGATAAGACAAAGAGGAGGTCAGCTGCCAGCCCCGGAACATGGAGCACCCCCAACACACAATGTTCCACGTGCTTGCCCTCAACGGAAGCACAAAACACAATCTCACCCTCCCCAACCGCCATTTGCACATGGTTGTCCCCCATGTACACCCGACGAGGCTCAATGGCGGTGAAGACAACGAACCACTCCGGGCGACACATCATGTGCCGTGTGGTTCCCGAGTCAATTATCCAGAACAGGGCGGTGTTGTCGGAGACGTGCAGGACCCGGATGGTTGTCACAAATCCACTCTCCCAATCTGCAGCGTTCGCGGAAGCATCGGACTGTTTTCCCGCTCCCACTCCAGCCGCAAGGTCCGCCTTCTTCTTCCGGCATTCGCGCGCCCAATGGCCCGGCTGCTTGTAGTAGTGGCAGTTCCCCTTCTTCTTTCCTCCTCCGCCGTTGGTCCTGGTTGATGTAGCACCACCCCCATGACCAAAATGGGTGATGAGAGCGACGTCCAGTCCGCTTCCGCCCTCCTCTCCCTTGCACCGCTCCTCAAACTGCAACCTCTCCTCCACATCCTTGAGAGAGAGCTTGTCGCTGCACTAGTACAGGGCAACAATGAGAGGAGTGTAGCTGCTAGGAAGGCCAGAGAGGATGGTTAGCATGAGTACACGCTCGTTGACAGGGTCCTCAATCGCAGCAAGCTGGTCAGAGAGAGACTTCACCATGTTGATATAGTCAATCATGGATCCGTACTCATCCATCTTCACAGTGTGAAAGCGACGACGGAGCTGCATATTCATGAGGATTGACTTGGAAGCATAAGTGGACTCAAGCTTTTTCCAAACCTCCCTTGGCGTGAGGATGCCACGGACAAGGAGTTGCCGTTCGGCGAGGTGGAGGTAGATGGTGGCGAGGGCGCGGTCACGCTTCTCGCGGTAGGAACGAGCCTCGGCAGGGGAGATTGAGCTTTCTGCTGGTTCCTGCTCCTTCTCATCCACCTGGCTCCAGACACCCTTCTCCATCAGCACCATCTTCATGTTGTTGCTCCAGTTGAAGAAGCTCTTGCCTTCGAACTTGGCGATATTGACGCCGGCCACCATAGAAGCGGATGTTGCCATGGTAGTGCAACATTCAGCCCACAAACGTCTCTCTCATACAACAGGGTGCAAGGAATGTATCAAGGATGAGACAAAGTCTTGTTCTAGCTCTGACACCACTGATGGGATTTGGGGCAGCCCTTAGGGGGGTGATCAGGCTCACTAAGAGCCGCCTAGGAAGGACCAACTGTTTGTGAGAGGGGGTTGCAGGTTGCAAAGACAGAAAGTACGGAAGTGAATGCAGGTTTGCAGAGAACGTGAATGTCTAAATAAACTCTTGAGTGAGAACTTATATCATCGCAGCTTTCTAACAAGCCTTTATATGCATTGTTTGGCTATGGGAGCACTGAGATCCACTCTCTCAAAGCTCGCCCTCTAGCACACTCCTAGCCTAGCGGGATAAGCGGAAGTCACCTTGTCACACAAGATAATTATGTCTCACACGGCCTGCACGGCTTATAGTCATGGACTGGTCCTTGTTTGGAGTCTCTTGGACGTCTTCCAGCCGTCTTTTCTCCTTGAAAGCCGCTCTCAGCAGTCCTGGCCAATAATCCTGCCGCCTTTTGAGCTCAAAGTGCTCAGGTCGTCACTTGAACCCGACCCATGATCTCCAAACTTTGGAAATCCATATCTCAATCAAACGGACTCCAAATCAAGTTCCGTAAAGTGCGTTGGAACCTGTAAAAAATCCTCTATGAAACTGTCATGCCAGATGATTTTTATCAAGCAACCTATTTTTGTCACTGTCTGGCACTCTCATATCCATCATTTTCTTCTCTCTTCTCCGTTGCTCAATTTTCTCTCTTGCCCTCCTTCCCTTGCTTACTCCCTAATACATCCCTCTCCTCTCACCTTCCCCCCTTCCCTTTCTTGTTCTCTCACATTTCTCTCCTCCTCATTCCTTCTTCCTTCGGACCTGGGTCCATCCTCTCATTGCGGTTTCTCTCCCTCCTGCATCGTCGGTCCTGTCCCATCCGTCTTGTTGCTCCTCCGGCTCTATCGTCTCCCTCACTGCTCCATCAGCTCCATCGGCTTTGGAACGGCATCCGGCCCCGGTCTGTGGCATCGTTGGGCTCTCCTCTCCTTGGCTCTTGCTTCGGGTCGCTCGTCCGCCGCCACCTCGTGGTGCTCCACCTCCCTCCGCTTCACTTTCCCCTCCGGCCCCCGGGTGTCCTCTCCTCTCCCCCGGGAATTGGTCCCCATCTTCCCCCTCGTTGCCTCCCGGCCTCAGTCGTTCGCCTCCTCCTCCTTCTCTCCTCCCCTTCCCTCCTTCCAGCTCTGCCCCTCTCCTGCCTTTCTCCCTGACCTCTCTCTCACCTCTCCTCCTCCTTTCTCCGCCCCTCTCCCTCCCTTCTCGTTTCCCGCTCTCTCCTTCTCTCTCTCCCCCCCCCTCTGTCTCTCATACTCTCTCTCTCTCTTCGTCTCTTTACTTCTATCTCTTCCTCTCTCCCTTCCTCCTCCCCCCTCCATATTTTGGGCCTTCCTGTTCCCCTTCCCTNCTCTCGCTTCAGGTCGCTCCTCCGCCGCCACCTCGTGGTGCGCCACCTCCCTCCGCTTCACTTTCCCCTCTGGCCCCCGGGTGTCCTTTCCTCTCCCCCGGGAATTGGTCCCCATCTTCCCCCTCGTTGCCTCCCGGCCTCAGTCGTTCGCCTCTGCCACCTCCTCCTTCTCTCCTCCCCTTCCCTCCTTCCAGCTCTGCCCCTCTCCTGCCTTTCTCCCTGACCTCTCTCTCACCTCTCCTCCTCCTTTCTCCGCCCCTCTCCCTCCCTTCTCGTTTCCCGCTCTCTCCTTCTCTCTCTCCCCCCCCCTCTGTCTCTCATACTCTCTCTCTCTCTTCGTCTCTTTACTTCTATCTCTTCCTCTCTCCCTTCCTCCTCCCCCCTCCATATTTTGGGCCTTCCTGTTCCCCTTCCCTCCTCCTTTCCCTCTTTCTCCTTCTTAGCTCTGCTCCTTCCTCTTTCCCTTCCCTTCTTCTTTCCTCTCCACCTCTGCCCCCGTTACTCTCCTCCCCTCTGCTCTCCCTCGTCTTTCTAGCTTCTCGCCTACCTTCTCCTCTCCCTTCTTCTCTCCTTGCTACTCCTTCGTTCTTCCTGCCTCTTCTCTGCCCGCCTTCCTCTCTCTCTCTCTCTCTAAATATCTCTCTCTATCTCTCTCTCCCCTATCCCCCTAGATTCTCCGTGACCCCCCTCTCTCTGTGCTCCACCCTTTTCCTCCCTTGTCCCTTTCTCTCTCCTCCTCCATCCCTTTCGTGTTTCATCTCCCTCACCCCTTCTTCCTCGCTCTCCTGCTTTCTCTTCACCCCACTCTCCTTTCTCAAGGACAGTGGGATGGAGAGCGGGGTGTCTCCTTTTGTTGACTCTGCCTTCCCCCTGCGCCTCTGTTGTCATCTCTCTTCTCGTCTACTACTGCCGTCCATGCATTGGTCCTCTTTCTTGCGTGCTTGGTCGCATCTCACTGACGTCTCGTGCTTCGCTGCCCGTTTCTCCCATAGTGTCGAGTGCTTGGTGCGTCTTGCTGGCCGGTCGACGAGCTCAGCCTTTTGCCAATCTTGGTCTCTCTTTTGTCTGCCTTCCCTTTCCATCTCCTCCCCCTAATGAGCTCTCTTACACACATACTCTAAACTATAGTTTCTCCCTCATCCTGGCTCCCGGTTCGAGCCTCCTATAGTCGTATGTTCCTCGCCTCTGTTGCTCTGACCCTCACCTTGTGTAGCGCCATGCTTGCGCTCGGCCTTGCCGGTGCCCTGGCCGCGACGGCTGCTGCAAGAGCCGCCCGTGCGGAGGCCCCCGTCGTTGACGCCTCCTTTCGTGCCCCTAGTCCTCCTACTTCTGAAGGCTCAGGTCTCGGCGCCGATTCCACTACTCTTTGCCTCGGGCCACTACTGCTACAGCTTTCACTTCTGCCCTCGCTGCTCTCCGTGCTCCTCCCCCTCCGCCCCCGCCCCCGCATCTTGCTCCTCCTCACAGTCCCCATGCTCTTCTCTCGATTACACATCGCTGCCCTTGTGACTCGTCCAGTTTTCGACCCTTCCCTTGCTGCGGATTCCCTTGGTGGTATTGCGGTTCAACCCTTCCCCGCCGGCGTCGCCTGTGGTACTCCGGGGGTTGACGGTGCTGTCGCTCCTAGTGGCGCCGCCGCTCACGGTGGTGCTGTCCCTCCTATTCTTGCTGGTGCTCTCGGTGCCGTCAGTGCTTCGGGCGGTACTGGTGGTGTTGCTGCTGGTGGCATTGCAGCTTCTAGCATCGTTGGTGGCGCCATCCCTACTAGTCTCGCTGGTGGTGCTACTACCGGCAGTGGTGGTGCCGCTGCCACAGGTGTTGCGGCTGCTGGGGGTGCTGCTGCCACGGTTGGTGGTGGTGTCATTGATGGTGCTCTCCCCATTGGTGGGGCTCTTCCTGCTGGCGGTCTTCCACTTGGTGACCCTCACGGTGCCTTCGCCCGGACTGCGGCTTGCCTAGACGCCATGAATCTTGTGGTTGCTCAGCTCGTTAGCCTCAGTCTCCGCCCGCCAACCTCGTAGATGCCTCTCACCTTTGCCCCTAGCCACGTTGCAGGCACACCTTTCAGAAATTCCGCTCGCTTTGTCTCCTAGATGTACATGGATGGTCTTTGGGAGTCCTACGATTCCGCTCCCAATTTACCCCTCACGCACCCAGCCTGTGCATCCCTCGCTTTTCATGTACTGTAATTTGCTGCCCCCACTATTGGTCTTCACTAGCTTGATTACTTTGCCCCCAATTTCGTGCTTCTTGCTCAACCTCGCGAGACCTGGGCATCCCTCCTTGTGCTCTACTCGTCCGAATCTCTTCGCGCCGCCGCCTCCCTTCTCAGTGACCTTCGCACTCTCTGTCGTCATCCCAACGAGTCTCTTAGGGCCTACCTTGGTCAAGCCGAGCTTCTCTATAGCTGCTCATAGTGGGTGCCTCTCTAACTGACAAGGTGTTTGAGACCTCTGAAGTTGCTGGCCTTGGTCCTCCTTTCTCTGGCACTCTTACCTCCTTCCCTCTCGCCCTGACCCTGCAGCACGCCTATCAGACCCTCGGTGCTGTCTGGCCCACTCTCCGTGATACTCTTTGGATGTTCCAGATTGCATCTCAGCCTGTTGCCGTTCTTGCTGAGCCCCTTGTTCCTAATGCCCTCCCTGGCATTCTCCCGCCCCCAGCTGCCAATGCTCTCGCAGTCCGGGCCCTTGACGGAGGCAACGGCGGTCGCCAGTCCATCTGCCGGTACTGCGACGATGTGGATCATCGACATGACGCCTGTCCCCTTCATCCGGTCCCCGATCTTCACAAGTGGGTTGCTCGCCAGCGTGCTTTCTTCATGGCCGCACTCTCAATGCTTCCTCTTGCCCCCCTGGGACCCTCCGCGTTGTCCCTATCACCCCACCTGGCGGCCCCGCACCCCTTGCCGCTGCTGCTCCTCTCACAGAGGATGCCATTGTTGCTTCGATTCACCATGTTCTTGTCGAGGGTGTATTTGGCAGCCCTTTGCCCGCCGGTATGTTTCCCTTGTTTGACTGTATAGCTACTCCTGCCTCCGGTGTCTCCTACACTCTCCGCATCACTCCATTTGTCTAGGCATGTGTCTCCCTGCACGACTGCCTATGGCCTTCTCTCAAGGAGCCAGCATTTCCTCTCTCTGTCTTAGGTCATTGACGAGGTCGCCACAGATCACATGTGCCCCGTCTGTGAGCTCTTTGAGTTGTTCAGCCACGTATCTGTCATCATGGCTGTCTTCACCGGTGATGGAGCACCCTTACCAGTTTTTGGTGTTGGCACTGTCCGCTTGACATCCCCTGCTGGTGCCTTGTCCCTGTCCTCTGTTCTCTATGTTCTTGCCCTTGACTTCTCCCTCCTTTCTGTGCCAACGCTCGATACTTGTGACTTCCTACCACTTATACGTTTGGTCTCGTCACTGTCACTGATCGCGTCAGTGGGCGTATTCTCCTTCCTGGTCGCCGCCCCCTAGCAAGGGACTCTATCAGGTTCTTGGCCCCATTCTATCTTTTCCCATATGGCAAATTCTGTCGTGCCTCTCTCTCTCTCTCTCACTATCTCTCTCTCTTTCTCTCCCTCTCTCTCTCTCTCGGTCTGCTCACTCTCATCTCCTTCACCGTCGCCTTTGCCATCTCCCGGCTTCTGCGGTTACCTCACTGCACCACACCACACCACACCACACCACACCACACCACACTACACCACATCACACCACACCACACCGCACCACACCACTTCTCACCACACAAAACAACACCACACCACACCACACCAAACCACACCAAACCACACCATACCACACAAAATGACACCACAGCACACCATACTGAACCACCTCATACCACACTACATCACACCACAATAAACCATACTATACCACACCAAAATACACTGCACCACACCATAGCACAACAAAGTACACCAAAATACACCACACCACCTCATACCCCAGCACCTCTTACCACACCATGCCACATCGCACCACACCACACCACACCACACCACACCACACCATACCACACCAGACCACACCACACCATACCACACCAGAACGAAGCATAGCACACCACAACACACCACACCACATCACACCACACCACACCACACCACACCACAACACACCAAACCACACCAGAAAGAAGCATAGCACACCACAACACACCACACCACACCACACCACAGCACACCACACCACACCACACCACAGCGATAGGGCCCCTCCGAGGGCGGGAGGAGAGTACACAGCTGACGGGTGAGGCCCACGGGGGCGGGGCGAGGATAGAGGGGCCCCGTCAAGAGCAGAGAGGAGGCTTGGTACAGAGCGACGCCGGGTACATAGAGCCGGATCTCGGAGAGGCGGGGCGGGGCCAGTGTCCTCTGCCAGTAGCAGGACTGTAGGTACCATGGGTGACAGATGCCGGGCGAGAGGAGTGCAGCAGGGCGCGGGTGTATGGATAGCCAGTCAACACAGGGGCAACATCAGAGAGACGGGAGCCGGTAAAGGAGAGGGAGCAGATAGCAGGACTGGAGGTGGATGAGCAGAGACAGAGGGTGAGTGGAGATACGGACCTCTTAGACAGGGGGGAGAGGGGCCAGCCACATCCACCCTCCTTGTCCATTGGGGGAGAGATAGGATTGAGGGAGGGTCCAGAAGATAGCGACCAGGAGATGCATCAGGTGGTGGAGCCCCAATCCCCACGTAGTGCAGCCGGTACGGAGACACAGAGCAGGATAGCGGAGGATACATAAGAGGGGGGACAGACAGTGACGCCAGAAGACACTCACTCGGGAGACGATAGTGGCTATAGGGTCCCCGAGCTGGCGGGCGAGACCGGGGAGCTCGCACCACACAGTTAGGACAGGAGACCATGACACGGATCCGGGAGGAGATGGAGGCGACAGTGGGGGTCCTGCAGAAGGACTTACGGGAGCGGGTACGCGGATTATTCTTGCATTATGATGAGCATGTCGGCCGGCACCTCATGACCCTGCACGAGCAGTGGGAGCAGATGACGATGGCGATAGCGCAGGAGACGACGAGTATCCGGCAGGAGCTGACACGGCGACCGCACAGTCAGCTGGCAATAGACCCGCGCGTGGATAGTCTGGCGAGCCAGGTCCAGGTGCTCCGTGTAGTACTGGAGGATCAGGAGGATGAGGAGACGGTAGTGAGAGGAGAGCACCAGAGGGCATGGATGGGACTACCGCATCAGGTGGGGGAGCTTACCGTACAGGCTGGGATTCTGGCGGTCCGACAGGCAGGATTATCGATGGAGGTGGCAGAGCGGCGAGAGCTTCCACGGGGGCCGGTAGCCACATCAGGGTCAGGTGATGATAGACTAGCCACTCCGAGCCCCTCACCAGGAGAGGAGATGATGGAGGTACGCGAGGAGCCGATGGAGAGGGGGAGCAGGATGGAGACTAAGGGCCAGGAGATAGATTCCTCTAGTGGGGTGGTTGTACCTACAGTGTCAGGGCAGCACGATACCCTTGCAAGGCCACGTGGAGGTGAGATCATAGTGTTGAGCACAAGGACGCAGGGGGAGGAGACACAAGAGGCAGAGGGCCCTATCCAGCAGTAAGAGGTGGACGACTCGTCGGCGGAGATACGGGCCCGTATTACGGACTGCACCACGCGGGGGTCCGAGACGGAGCCAGTGAGTAGTGCAGGAGAGAGCCGTTGCCGACGGCGCCGCCGCCGGCGTCAGGAGCGTGCCCGGCTGGCGTCAGCACAAATGAGGGGAGTTCTTGGCTCGGCACCAACTCGAGAGGCCCAGGGGGTTGGGACGATACCGGACACAAGGGGGACACAGGGAGTGCTTGGGCGCCTACTGCTGGTGCTCTCGTGGTGGGGACAGGGGAGAGGAGATTCGAGGCACCAGGGGCAGGGGGAGTGACGGGAGGAGGAGGAGCGGGCGACCGTGGCGAGGATAGCGGAGGGGCGGCCCCAGGTGAGAGCAGCCCCTCGACACAGGGTTAGGATGGGGAGGACAGCAGTACTGGAGGGATGGGAGAGACGAGCGGCACAGGTGGGGACGGGGGTGACGATGGTGGTGAGGATGGAGATGGACGTCGCAGTGGAGACAGCACACGACCAGAGGGCGGGGAGGAGGAGGACGAGGAGGAGGAGGAGGGGAGCGAGGGGGAGGAGGAGACAGAGACGGGTGACCCGGCGAGTCGGGGGAGGGGAGATGATCCACACCCTGATGGGGGGGATACCACGATAGGCTCGCCTGTCAGGGTGAGCCCCCGTGGCCTACCACCACGGACGACTCGCACGGGTCCTTAGTGTATGAAGGCCCGCGCCATCAAAGGGCCCATGACACGAACAGGAAAGAAGTCAGAGAGGTGAGTAGCGGAGACGAAGAGCGGAGAGGGTGAGGACACGGCGAGGGGCGGTGAGCCAGAGAGTGAGAGGCAGGAGCAAACGGAGGAGGGGCAGAGTGGACAGCAGGGACAGGACCAGCAGACCCCAGATGTAGGAGAGCAGCATGCTGGTGACAGCTCTGCTGGGGGAGAGTTACCCTCAGAGACCGTACAGAGGGAGAGTGAGGGGGAGTTGATGGCACAGGGAGATGGAGGACAGAGGGGGACAGCAGCAGGTCAGGGCAAGGTGAGAGAGAGGGTGGAGGAGACCAGCGGCGCAGGGCCAGGAGGGGGAGGGGGAGTAGCGGCTGATCCATGTTGTGTACCTGCGGGTTGGGGACCCCCGTGGCGCTGCCGTGGATGGGGTATGGGTACAGGGGGAGCAGCCGATGGGCGCTGCGTATACATTTGGGCAGACGACACGCGGGGTTTAGCATGGCAGCAGCAGTCCAGGGCATCCGGTTACGCGTCCTACCCTGCTCAGCAGCAGAAACCGCGGCTGTGCAGCATGAGGGTCGTCCGGTTAGGTTGTGCGTGAGGACAGAGGAGGACCGAGAGCGGGAGGCATGGATGACTGAGCGCCAGACAAGGGGTGGCAGCCTCGTTGGCCCAGAGCAGGTGCTCGGCGTGGTGGGGTGGCAGGCGGAGTGACGTAGGAGGCGAGCACAGCGGGAGGCACAGCAGGAGGCACGATTTGAGCGTTGACTGAGGTATTCTCAGGCACGACAGGAGCGGGAGCGACAGGCGAGGGGTACGGAGCCAGGGAGTGTATCACCAGGACGGAGGACGGACACAAGACCGGGACACACACCCCCTGGACACACAGCTGATGTGGAGAGGGGACGGGCAGAGAGCCCTATGGGAGGAGAGCACCGGGGCGAGGAGACGACAGACAGACGATTCTCCGCTACAGAGCAGTTCATCCGGGAGTGCTTTCCAATATCCACAAATAGGGAGCGAGGAGCACGGGACACCGGAGGCGCCCCCCCTCCCCCGCACTGCGGAGGATATATGGGGCAGAGGAGGTGGGGCGGATGGTACGAGGCGAGCTCAGGGGGGGCTTCCGGCAGGCAGAGAGGTCGGCGGAGGGAGGTAGTGGGCCCAGGCATTGGAGGAGGGGGAGCGGCGGTGCAGCGACAGCAGGAGCATCAGAGGCAGCAGCACCAGCAGGACCAGCGACAATAGCAGCAATAGGAGCATCGGCAGAGCACAGAGGGATGGGAGCGGGTACTGATGCTGCTCCCATCCCCCAAGCGTCTGGTGGTTGGACCCCATGTTCGAGTGGATGGAGTACCTGTGGGCGAGCGGGCATCGGGGGGCCAGCAGCAGGGCCAGCAGTAGCAGTAGCAGCAGCACAGGGCCCAACAGCAGCCGAGACCCCAGCGGGGGCGCCAGCCCCAGCAGCAGGCACACGAGAAGAGAGGACAGGGGTCACGCCAGCCGCAGCAGTAGCACCAAGAGCAGACACATGAACAGATGCACGGACAGCAGTCTCAGCACCAGGAGCAAGATCAGCAGCAGCCCCAGCAGCACCCACGGCAGCGACCGACACGAGAGTGGCAGGAGTAGTAGTAGCCGCAGCAACAGGAGCCCAGGAGGAGGCATGAGCAGAGCCAAGAGGAGGGACACAGGGGTGCGGGCATGGGCGGGGGAGGACAGGGGGAGAGGGGTGAGGACCAGTGATGGGAGCGCTTGTGGCGATGGGCAGAGGGAGTGGATTGGGACCAAATCTATGGGGTGGAGGTACTGCCGCCATTTGTGTATGCGAGGATCCCTGCAGGGGCCGTGGACGCGGTCCGGGTAGCCATGCAAATCCCACTGGCTAGGAGTGCCGCGAGACCCCTGGACGCAGCTGGCCCCTTACTGCTCCAGGCCATACCCAGCCTGATCCTTCGGGTGCGGCCACAACACAAGCGGTTCAGACGCGGATTGGGTCCGGCTTCTAGCAGCCCGGTTCCAGCGAGGGGAGTCGAAGGAGGTATGGAGGGAGGCGGTGGCCCACACACGAACGGCGAGGCGACCACCCCCGCCACGACACCTGCGACATAGGGAGGAGGAGGCGAGGGAGCAGCGACTGCAGCGGGCAGTGACAAAATTTCAGAGAGGGAGCACATCCAAGGCTTGTGCGGCCTTGGATAACTCAGTGTTGGCGCCCCCAGGACCAGAGGTGCTTCAGCAGTTGCACTCAAAGCATCCCGCAGCAGAGCAGCCGATTCCAGCATGGGTGGGAGAGGCGGCACGACGAGCACCTGCAGTTTTCCGGATGCCGATGGGGTGCAGAGAGCCTTGATGGACAGCAGTTGAGGGTCAGCGACGGGCCCATCGGGACTGACCCTGGACCACCTCCGACAGGCAGTGGTGGGGGACAAGCAGCTGACACGACTGCTTGCACAGATGCTTGCGGCCATTTGCAGAGGACAGCTACATCCCACGTCATGGCGATTCTTGGCGGCGAGCAGACTCATTGCACTGGCCAAGCCCGACGGGGGGGTGCGGACGATAGCGGTGGGAGAGGCGATTTGGAGGCTCCTTGCACGATGGATGGTCAGCACAGGGAGGAGAGAGATGCAGGCAGCATTGGCGCCACTGCAGCAGGCGGTGGGGGTGCAGGCGGGAGGGGACATAGTGGTACACACGATTGCTGAGCAGCTAGAGGCGCGTCCGGACTAGAAGTCATGAGTATTGACGTCCGAAACGCACACAACTTGGTGGAGAGAGCAGCGATATTTGAGGCGGTGCGTGCACGGGGCTTCGAGCGCCTGATCCCTACCTTGGCTCTCTTCTATGAGGTCCCTCAGATCTGTACTACCAGGGGGGAGTACGACCAAGTGTGCTACGCTCGGAGAGAGGGGTGAGACAGGGTGACCCGATCAGCCCATTCCTGTATGCGCTGGCGCAGCGAGCGCACTGGAGGGAGCGCAGGCAGCGATGGGATACACGGGGCGGGTACTGGCATATCTGGATGACACATATCTGCTCAGGCTCGCCCGTGAGTTGGTGGCGGGATCTACAGCGTTACGGGAGGGGCTAGCGGCGGTTGGGATGGAGGTCCACCCCCGCAAGTGCCACCTGTTCCTGCCGGCGAGTGTGGATCAGGTCTGAGCTGGCCTTGCGGGAGTATCTCGGGTGGTGGAGGGGATGATGGTCTTAGGGGCCCCGATGGGGATAGAGGATTTCTGTAGAGGACGACTTGACAAGGCAGTTCATGAGGTGGAGGAGGTATTGGAGACTCTCGTGGACCTGCCAGACGCCTAGGCTACGTTCAGCATACTGCGAGAGTGCGTGACACAGCGTCTCCAGTACCTCACCAAGCTCACGCCCCCGTCGCAGTGGTGGACATCACGTCTGCGACGGTTCGATGAGCGAGTAGGGCTGTGCTTACGGCGGGTCTTGCAGATGGAGGGGGCAGCGTCCATGCGAGAGGGCCGGGCGGTGACACATGCTGAGCGCCAGGCGCAGTTACCAGTGCGCATGGGTGGCCTCCGATTGACATCGGTGGCAGATTTAGCCCCCCTGTCCTTTGTCTGTAGTCGCCTATAGACATGGCAGGAGGTGCGGAGTCTCCTTCGTATGCCAGGGCCAGGGGATCCGGGAGGGGGAGCGGAACGAGAGCGAGGCGAGTGGCGGAGGGGGACGTTTAGAAGCTCCGGGCAGCGGCACTACATGGGTACCCTGCAGTGATTCAAAGGGAGGTGCCGGAGCTGGAGACGTGCGAGCAGGGCAGTCCGCGCCGTCAATTTCAGGACCTCTGCACTCGTGTGCATGAGTGGCGGCTGGAGGAGCTGAGGACATCAGTTACCGCCGACTTGGGGGAGGTCGAGGGGCGGCCACAGCTTCAGCGGCTGACAGTGATTCAGGGGGGACAGAGTGGAGATTGGTTGCTCGCGCACCCCAGATCCGTCACCGACCGGCTGTACATGGCGCCGGAGGATTGGCGAGTGGCGTGCAGGTTCCGTCCGTGACTTCCAATTGCGCACCTACGGCACACACCGGTATGCACATGCCCAGCCGGGGCACTGATCCGGCCGTGTCCCCCCCAGCATGCTCTCCGCTGCACATGGGGAGGAGCGCCGAGGGCAGTCCATGACGCGGTGGTCCGGGAGCTGGCAGCAGTGATGCGGGAGAGTGGGATGGGAGGAGTGGTGGAGGAGCTGAGGGACATCTTACCGGAGGGGAGACCAGAAATATCGTATTTGGACATGGGGACCGGACATCAACTGGTCCTGGATGTGGTCATCGCGGACCCGCAGCGGCCTTCCTGGGGCCGACAGTCGACGTATCGGCCGGGAGTGGCGCTGGAGGCAGCAGTACAGGAGAAGGAGAGGAAGTATGGACAGTGGCGGGAAGAGGCAAAGCGGGACCACCTGGAGTTCGTGTTCCCGGCTATGGAGACGTTGGGGGCTATGTCACGTGGTATGGGAGTGGTGCTCCGCGGGGCCACGGAGGCGTCCCAGCAGAGGCTGAGCAGACATGGTGGAGCGGAGGGGGTGGCTGTGCCACTCCGTGCACTCCTCAACAAGCGCATGGCGGTGACCCTTCAACGAGCTCAGGCACAGCAAATCCGGCGCAGAGCAGCAGAGTGGGCGGCATATGCACCATTGGAGGAGGATATAGCCAGGGCCAGGCGTGTGTTGCGCCAGAGAGATGAGGGACCAGCTTAGGCTGACTTGTGCTTCGTCGGCCGGGAGTGATTGGCTAGTGCTATAGGGTGCTCTTGGACAGGAAAGTTGACTATTGTTAGTAATGAGAGTGTTTTTTTGGCCTGGAACCTTTCATGGTCCGGCGTATCTATTGCTCTAGGGTGTGCTTTTGGCCTGGAACCTTTCATGGTCCGGCGTACCTTTTGTTCTCCCGTTTGTACAATTTTCAATTCATGTAATGAAATTATTACACCACACCACACAAAACAACACCACAGCACACCATACCGAACCACCTCATACCAGACTACATCACACCACAATCAACCATACTATACCACACCAGAATACACTGCACCACACCATAGCATACCACAGTACACTAAAACACACCACACCACCTCATACCACACCGCCTCTTACCACACCACGCCACATCACACCACACCACACCACACCACACCACACCACACCACACCACAC
>SZWC01003356.1:124708-140230 GCA_023375785.1 Penium margaritaceum | reverse complement strand
ATGCTCCGGGTGGCACTTGAGGGTCAGGAGGGTCGGGAGGCGGTGGTGAGAGGAGAGCACCAGAGGGCATGGGTGGGACTACATCACCAGGTGGAGGAGCTTAGCGTACAAGCTAGGATTCTGGCGGTTTGAGAGGTAGGACTATCCATGGAGGTGGCAGAGCGGCGGGAGTTTTCACGGGGGCCGCTGGCCATATCACGGCCAGGTGATGGGAGA
This sequence comes from Penium margaritaceum, assembly GCA_023375785.1. Lineage (NCBI taxonomy): Eukaryota > Viridiplantae > Streptophyta > Zygnematophyceae > Desmidiales > Peniaceae > Penium > Penium margaritaceum. The sequence continues at coordinate 140,014 of SZWC01003356.1, read as the reverse complement.
GTAGCCATTCAAGGCCCCCTACCAGGAGAGGAGATGATGGAGGTACGTGAGGAGCCAAGGGGGAGGGGGGCAGGATGGAGGAGACTGAGGGCCAGGAGATGGATGCCCCTGGCGGGCAGACTGCGCCTACAGGGTCAGGTTAACAGGACACTTCTGCGAGGCCACGAGGGGATGAGATCATCGTACTGAGCACGCAGATTCAGGGGGAGGAGGCACAGGAGACAGAGGGCCGCAGCCAGCATTACGAGGTTGCTGACTCGACGGCGGAGATACGGGCCCGTCTTACAGATTGCACCACGCTTGGTTCCGGGACAGAGCCAGTGAGTAGTGCCGGAGAGAGCCGTCGCCGACGGCGCCAACGCCGACGTCAGGAGCGAGCACGGTTAGCATCAGTGCAGATGAGGGGAGTACTCGGCCTGGCACCGACTCGAGATGCCCGGGTGGTTGGGACAACACCGGACATGAGGGGGCACAGGGAGTGCTTGGGTAGGCGCCTACCACTGGTGCACTCGTGGTGGGGACAGGGGGAGGAGATCTGAGGCACCGGCGGCAAAGGGAGTGAGGGGAGGTGGTGCATTAGGTGACCAAGGTGAGGATAGCGGATGGGCAACGTCAGGTGAGAGCAGCTCCTTGGCGCAGGGTCAGGGTGGGGAGGACAACAGTACGGGAGGGACGAGAGAGGCGAGCCGCATAGGTGGGGGCGGGGGTGACAATGGTGGAGAGGATGGAGATGGACGCCGTAGTAGAGACAGCACGCGACCAGAGGGTGTGGAGGAGGAGGACGAGGAGGAGGAGGAGGGGAGCAAGGTGCACGAGGAGGCAGAGGAGGGTGACCCCACGGGACGGGGGAGGGAATACGATCCACGCCTTGGTGGGGGAGGGGATACCGCAGGAGCCTCGACTGTTGGGGTGAGCCCCCGCTGCCTACCATCATGGACGACTCACGCGGGTCCTCAGCACATGAAGACCCGTGCCATGAAAGGGCGTATGACATGGACTGGAAAGAAGTCAGAGAGATGGATAGCGGAGATGGAGAGCGGAGAGGGTGAGGAAATTGCGAGGGGATGTGAGCTGCAGAGTTAGAGGCGGGAGCAATCGGAGGAGGGGCAGATGGGACAACAGGGACAGGACTGTCAGAACATGAATCCGACAACAATACTTCCTCAGACTGAACTTCGGAAAAATGCACCAAGACAACTGGTGCAAGTCCACGAGTTCTGCTCCGCACCCAACGGCCATAAGTGAAACGTACGACATCAAGCGAAGAACCAAGGCAATTGGAACAACATGCAAACATATTCGCGATGCGTTCGGCTAGCATTAAGAAGCTATTCTCACTACTAGTTTGTCCTGTTATGACCTGTATATACATAGAATGTTCATTCCCTATCAAGATAACCAGAACAGTTCTACTCATCCTGTTCCCCCTTGGTTCCGCGGCTTCGCCTTCGTGTCTTCGCTCTGCTCGTCTCTCGCACTCTCTATCTTCGTCAACCCTCAACGCTACGCTCCGTCACTCTCGCTCCTTTGCTCAGCTCTCATACTCCGCTAACCATCTCTCGTCTCGCAAGCACTCTCTCTCTCACATCAACCTGTCTACCTCGGCTACCTGGCTTCTACCTTCTCTCGCAACTAAATCCTCGAACCGCTCTCGCTTGCGTCACTCTGCTGACATGTGCACGTCTGTTGTTTCTGCTTGCCTCTACTGCCGCTGTTCTCTTGATTGCATTCTTTTGACATGGTATCAGAGCTTCAGGCAACATCACCTGGAGTCCCGTGACCGCGTCATCGCTCTGCCGATACCCTTGCTTTGCTACTTCGACTCGCTTTCTCCTGCCGCTGCTACCGCCATCTCGCGCCTCACCGCTTCGTCCGCAGCTGACATCAGGAGCTCTGACTGACAAGCTCTCCACGCTGAAGCAACGTCTTGTCCAAAGAAGCCCCTGCGCCCATTTCCGCGCCCGTGACTTACAACCAGTGACGAGTCACCTACATCAGCCGCAAGCAACTCTTGAGCCGCCGCCTGCCGCCAACTACCAAGAAGCTTCCTATCGCCTCCCATCCGCCGCCACCGCATCGCATCCGCCTCCGCTAACATCTCCTCCCTTTCATCCTGCCTCATCAGCTTCATCTGCTCCTTCCTCGCCGCCATCTTCATCTTGCCCACATCTGTCGTCCTGAGCCGCCTTCTCGCATTGCCTCCTCGCCTCGTCAGCAGCTGCAGCCAAAACTGTCGCTGTCAGGATATCGGACACCACCAGTCTTCCTGCTCCCATTTCCGAGCCAACTGGGGAACAAGCCGTCACTCTCATGACTTCAGCGGTCTAGTATCCCTGCCCGCTACCTGACTCCCTCTGCCGCAATCATTATATTCCACCTGACAGGACATCAGACACCACCAGTCTTCCTGCTCCCACTTCCGAGCCAACTGGGGAACAAGCCGTCACTCTCCTGAACGCAGAAGAAGAAGTTGCGATGCTCTACCTCCACCTGCCGCGCCGCGTCTCATCTCGGCTATCTCCGCTTGCATCGTTCTCTGTCTCACGTCTCGTTCATCAGCCTTCGGCCTTCATCTCCACTCGTCCCCGTCATCCCTCCTCCTCTTCCTCGCTCCTGTCTTCTCAGCCTCTTCAGCCGCCCGCTTCCGCCTCGTCACCGCCCTTCCATCCATCATCAGCATCAGCATCATCAGCATTGCTTTATCGCGCACGTGGTTCCGCCCCTGCGCCCTCTCATCAATCAATCGCTTCCTCCGCTTCCGCAAATCGCTATCAGCTCGGCACAAGGATCCGCCCGGTCGCATCGCCTTTTCCGCGACGACCTGCGTCCACGCCGAAACTTTGCAACGCACGCGGCTCGCCCCTGCGCCCACTCATCAAATCAATCGCTTCCTCCGTTTTTCGCAAATCGCTTCCATCTCGACATAAGGATTCCTGGCCGCATGGCCTTTTCTACGACGGCGTGCGCCCACGCCAAACCTTCCTTCAGCGCATGTGGTTTCGCCCCTGCGCCCACTCATCCATCAATCATCTCCTCCGCTTCAGCATCAACTTCAGCCCGGGACAAGGATCTGCCCGGTCGTATCGCTCGAATCGCGACAACCTGCGCCCATGCCGAACCTTCCATCAACGCGCGCGGTTCGCCCCTGCATCCACTCGATCATCATCAGCCTCCAATTCACCATGAGTAATCATCAGCATTTGTGAACTGCACAAGGATCCGCCCGGTCGCATCACCCATTTTCGTGACGACCTGCGGCCACGCCGATACTTCATGCAGCGCACGCGGTTCGCCCCTGCGCCCACTCCATCATCAAATCATTCCTCCATCCTCCACGACATTCTCTGCTCAACACAAAGATCAGCCCTTTTCGGACTAACAGCATTGCAACAACTTCTCCTCGCCCACAAATCCCTCACCTACATCAGCTCAAGAACCTCATTAGAATCATCAATGGGAAATCCTTGGGCATACTGTCCATTCTTGGCTGAAGATGGCCAGAATATTCTTCCATGGACACAAAGTATATGGTCCACAGGAAAACTCATCTCAATTGGAGGATATGGCTTCTGCAACCTCTTCCAGGGAAGCTTCGAACACCTTCAGACTGCTCACACATCTCCCTCTGCACTTAACGCAGCAACCACCTCAGCCTGGGATCAACTGAAAACCATCATGCACCCCTCCTACCACACCCTAGTGGATGAAGCAAGCAGCGCACCTGACCTCTGGTACAGGTTGCTACAAATAAAATGGGAAAGAGATCACATCTCCTCAACAACTTTCCTTGTAACGGCTCTCCCTCCAATCCACTTGGACAAGCTGTACTACAGACCCCCTGGCCATGATCTCACACAACTCACCAGAGAGTCCACCAAATTGGAAACCTGGCAACGTGCGGCCTACTCACATCTGAAGCCGTATCTACTACATGGATTCGCCATCACCAACGGCCTGCTAGACAAACTGAAGTACCTTGGGAAAGCCTGCAGCACTGGTGAATTCACAAGAAAGCTTGAGGCTTTCAACAGAGACATGCGGGAAGGACTGAAAGAACTCATTGAACCTGACCTGCAACCTCTGCTTACGAGGGAACCCGACAACCTTGCTGGGATGTGGAGGGAGCTGATCTACCATTGTGGAGGCTACGTACCACCTCGCCAAAACTACATCTACCAACAGCGAGCAACAATGATAGCTCCACCCATAAGGCGCGTCGCCATCAGATCAGCTCCAACTGAACAACGCATCACTGTGTCGGATTCATGGGGGGTGTCAGAACCTGAATCTGACAACAATACTTCCTCGGANTACTACATGGATTCGCCATCACCAACGGCCTGCTAGACAAACTGAAGTACCTTGGGAAAGCCTGCAGCACTGGTGAATTCACAAGAAAGCTTGAGGCTTTCAACAGAGACATGCGGGAAGGACTGAAAGAACTCATTGAACCTGACCTGCAACCTCTGCTTACGAGGGAACCCGACAACCTTGCTGGGATGTGGAGGGAGCTGATCTACCATTGTGGAGGCTACGTACCACCTCGCCAAAACTACATCTACCAACAGCGAGCAACAATGATAGCTCCACCCATAAGGCGCGTCGCCATCAGATCAGCTCCAACTGAACAACGCATCACTGTGTCGGATTCATGGGGGGTGTCAGAACCTGAATCTGACAACAATACTTCCTCGGAATGAACTTCGGAAAAATGTACCAAGACATCTGGTGCAAGTCCACGAGTTATGCTTCGCACCAAACGGCCATAAGCGAAACATACGATATCAAGCGAAGAACCAAGGCTATTGGAACAACATGCGAACATATTTGCGACGCGTCCGGCTAGTGTTAAGAAGCCGTTCTCACTACTGGTGTTTCCTGTTCTAAACTGTATATACAGAGGATGTTCATTCCCTCTCAAGATAACCAGAACAGTTATACTCATCCTGTTCCCCCTTGGTTCCGCGGCTTCGCCGCCGTGTCTTCGCTCTGCTCGTCTCTCGCACTCTCTGTCTTTGCCAATCCTCAACGCTTCGCTCCGTCACTCTCGCTCCTTCGCTCAGCTCTCATACTCCGCTAACCATCACTCGTCTCGCAAGCACTCTCTCTCTCACATCAACCTGTCTACCTCAGCTACCTGGCTTCTACCTGCTCTCGCGACTAACTCCTCGGACCGCTCTCGCTTGCGTCACTCTGCTGACACGTGCACGTCTGTGTCGGAGTATTGAAGCCAACACTGGTCTTCTCCCTCGGATAAACCGAGTTCTCAATAAGAGGTTCATGTTCGGGACCAAGCGAACAACGAACCACCTCGCCAACGGACTGTCGGTCACGGTCAGTGACCTAAAGGACGAGGCGCCCCTAATAAACACGACTGTGTCGCTATCGCGTCCAGCTAGCAAAGAAGAAGCCGTTACGATATCTTTGTCCTGTTCTGTGATATATTACCGAGGATGTTCATTCCCTCGAGTTAACCAGAACAGTTATGCCCATCCTATTCCCCCTTGGTTCCGCGGCTTCGCCACCGTGTCTTCGCTCTGCCCATCCCTCGCATCTCCTGTCTTCGCCAAACTCTCAACGCTTCGCTCCGTCACTCGCGTTCCTTCACTCAGCTCTCACGCTCCGCCAACCATCACTCTGGCTACCAGCGCTCTCTCTCACATCAACCGGTCTACTCTCGCAACCTCGCGTCTCAGCTTCTATCAGCTCCCGCAACTAACTCCTCGGATCGCTCTTGCCTACATCACTCTGCTGACGTACTCTTGCATGTTCAGATACTTCTGCTTGCCTTTGCCGCTACTATAGTCCTTGCTACATTCTTCTGACATGGTATCAGAGCTTCAGGCAACATCACGTGGAGTCCCGTGACCGCGTCATCACTCTGCTGTCATCCTTGCCTCATTGCCTCGACTCACATTCTCCTACCACTGCTACGGCCATCTCGCGCCTCGCCGCTTCGTCCGCAGCTGACATGAGGAGCTCTGCCTGACAAGTTCTCCATGCTAAAAAAACGCCTTGTCAACCTAAGGAAGCCCTCCGCCCATTTTCGCGCCCGTGGCTAACAACTGGTGACGAGTCGCCCACATCAGCCGCAAGTAACTCTCAAGCCGTTGCCTACCGTCAACTACCAAGAAGCTTCCTGCTCTCTCTCATCTGCTACCCCTCATCATATCTGCCTTCATCGGCATCTCCTCTTCTTTTGCTTTGCCTCATCAGCTTCATCTGCTGCATCCTCATCCTGCTCGCATCTGCCATCTCGAGCCACCTTCTCGCGTCGCCTCCTCGCCTCATCAGCAGCTACAGCCAAAACTACCACCGTCAAGATATCAGACACCACCAGTCTTTTTGCTCCCATTTTCGAGCCAACTGGGGAACAAGCCGTCACTCTCCTGGCATCAGCAGTCTAGTATCCCTGCCCGCTGTCTGACTCCCTCTATCGCAACCAACTCCTTCCAGCTGTCAGGATATCGGACACCACCAGTCTTCCTGCTCCCACTTCCGAGCCAACTGGGGAACAAGCCGTCACTCTCTTGAACGCAGAAGGAGTAACTGCAACGTTCTGCCTCCACCTATGTCTCATTTGCGTTCTCATCTCCGCTCTCTCCACTCGCGTCGCCCTCTGCCTCCCGTCTTCTCCATCATCATCAGCCCTCGGTCTTCGTCTTCAGCAGCCTCCATTGTTCCTCCTCCTCCTCGCTCTAGTCCTCTCAACTTCATCAGCCGCCAGTTCCTTCCTCATCTTTGTCCTCTGCCATCAACATCATCCGCGCCGCCTTCGCACTTGCCTTATCGTCATCATTAGCATCCTCTGCGTTGCCCTTCCATCCGTCATCAGCATCAGCATCATCAGCATCGCTTGATTGCGCACGTGGTTCCGCCCCTGCGCCCACTCATCAACCAATCGCTTCCTTCGCTCTCGCAAATCGCTTCAGCTCGGCTGAAGGATCCGCCCGGTCGCATCGCCCATTCCGCAACGACCTGCGCCCACGCCAAAAACCTCGCAGCGTACGTGGTTTCGCCCTTGTACCCACTCATCCATCAAAAATCTCCGCCTTTTCAGCATCAGCTTGGCACAAGGATCCGCCTGATTGCATCGCCTTTTTCCGCGACGACCTGCGCCCAAGCCCTAACTTCGTAGCGCACGTGGTTTCGCCCCTACGCCTACTCGTCAATCAATCGCTTCCTCCGCTTTAGTATCAACTTCATCCCGGCACAAGGATCCGCTGGGTCGCATCGCTCGAATCGCGACGACCCGCACCCACGCCGAAAACATCCATCAGCGCACGCAGCTCGCCCCTGCGCCCACTCCATCGTCAATCTTTCTTCCATCATCATTCGTCTTCATCAGTCACTTGGCACACGGATCCGCCAGGTCGCATTGCCTTTTCCGCGATGACCTACGTCCACTCCGTAACTTTGCAGCGCACGCGGCTTGCCCTTGTGCCCACTCATCAATGAATCACTTCCTCCGCTTCCGCAAAATCGCTCTCAACTCGGCATAAGAATCCGCTCGGTCGCATTGCCTTCTCTGAGGAGACCTGCGCCCATATCGCAACTTTTCAGCACACACGGTTCGCACCTGTGCCCACTCCATCATCCAGCATTCCTCCCCCACTATCCAATTCAGCTCGTAAAAGAGAAGCAGTCCCAAGAAGTCACACCACAAGAACCGGATACCACCTAGCTAACCGGTGGAACAAGCTGATGTATCTGTGAGACGAACTACTTTGCGGACAAGCATCTCCTTGCACTCTCATGGAACTCACAGAGACTGCTGTGGCAGAGCACTCTTTGAGGAAGGCGTTGTGGCAGAGCCGTCCATCACTTGCACCCACCATTCCCATTTCCATTCCTAAGAGACCATACCAAGGAGAATGAGCTCTCACCGGTATCCTCTTGGAACAACATTCACATCAAGGTCAACTCAACAACCGACCTTGATAGAGCAACGGTTCCTCTCGGCACTCCCTGCACTAGAACAAGTCATGAGCAACATTACAATCAATGCCCTTTTCCGTGTTCAGCCCTCAGTGAGGTCTATCCACTTCATTGACTGCTCAACACCCAACAGCGCACTGGTTGACATTGTCACTCATCTTCCAGAGTGCCTACAGGACTGCCCCCAACTGCATAGGAAAAGAGATGGTTCAACAAATTACCATCAATGGAGAGTTGAACTCCTTCTCAATCTGGAACGACTCCAATTTTCCAGGTTCAACCTCTGACAGGTACTGCGTGGTCTCCTGGACTCAACATCCCTTCTTGGTACGGAATGGGCTGAAGCACTTCTGAGAGAGGCGCTCATCCTCACCACACGCCACTCACTTCACCCACTCATCCGAGAACCTCATGAAGGATTCTCCAAGATCTGGCTAGCCCTGTATCTGACCTGTACATCACCTTCTCTCATGTGTTGACTTCAAAGGGGGCTGTCGGAATATTGAAGCCAACACTGGTCTTCTCCCTCGGATAAACCGAGTTCTCAATAAGAGGTTCATGTTCGGGACCAAGCAAACAACGAACCACCTTGCCAACGGACTGTCGGTCACGGTCAGTGACCTAAAGGACGAGGCGTCCCTAATAAACGCAACCGTGTTGCTATCGCGTCTGGCTAGCAAAGAAGAAGCCGCTACGATATCTTTGTCCTATTCTGTGATATATTACCGAGGATGTTCATTCCCTTGAGTTAACCTGAACAGTTCTGCCCATCCTGTTCCCCCTTGGTTCCACGGCTTCGCCGCCGTGTCTTCGTTCCACCCATCCCTCGCATCTCCTGTCTTCGCCAAACTCTCAATGCTTTGCTCCGTCACTCTCGTTCCTTCGCTCAGCTCTCACGCTCCGCCAACCATCACTCTGGCTACCAGCACTCTCTGTCACATCAACCGGTCTACCCGTGCAACCTCGCGTCTCAGCTTCTATGAGCACCCGCAACTAACTCCTCGGACCGCTCTTGCCTACATCACTCTGCTGACGTACTCTTGCATGTTCCGATGCTTCTGCTTGCCTCTGCCGCTGCTGTTCTCGTTGCTGCATTCTTCTGACATTCTGTTGCTTCTGCTTGCCTCTAATGCCGCCGTTCTCTTGACTGCATTGTGCTGACAAGGACCAGCGGACCCCAGACGTTGGAGAGCAGCATGCTGATAGCAGCCCTGCCGTGGGAGGGATACCCGCAGAGGCCGTATAGAGGGAGATGGAGGAGGAGGTGGTGGGATTGGGAGATGGAGGACAGAGGGAGAGAGTAGGAGGTAAGGGTGAGAGGAGAGAGAGAGGGTGGAGGAGACCAGCGCCACAGGACCAGGGGGGAGGGGGAGTAGCGGCTGATCCATGTCGTGTACCTGCGGGTTGGGGACCCCCGTGGCACTGCCCGTGGATGGGTTGTGGGTACAGGGGGAGCAGCCGATGGGCTCTGCGTACTCATTGGGGCCGACGACACGCGAGGTTTAGCATGACGGTAGCAGTCCAGGGCGTCCAGTTACGTGTTCCACGCCGCTCAGCAGCAGATGCCGCGGCGGTGCAGCACGAGGGTCGTCCGGTTAGGTCATGTGTCCGGACAGAGGAGGACCGGGAGCAGGAGGTATGGATGACTGAGCGCCGGGCGAGGGGTGGCGGCCTTGCTGGCCCAGAGCAGGTGCTCGGCATGGTGGGGTGGTAGGCTGAGTTATGTAGGAGGCAAGCACAGCGCGAGGTATAGTAGGAGGCACAACTTTAGCGTCGTCGGCGGTATTCTCAGGCGCGACAGGAGCGGGAGCGACAGGCAAGGATTACGGAGCCAGGGAGTGGGTCACCAGGACGGAGGGATGACACTGGATCAGGACACACACCCCTAGGTCACATGGCTGAGGAGGACAGGGGACAGGCAGAGAGTCCTACGGGAGGAGAGCACCGGGGCAAGGGTACGACAGACGGACCACTCTCAGTCGCAGAGCACTTCATCCGTGAGTGCTTTCCGATGTCCACAAATGAGGAGCGAGGAGCACGAGACACTGGAGGTGGTACCCCCCCTTGCACTGCGAATGATACAAGGGGCAGAGAAGGTGGGGTGGACGGTACGAGGCAAGCTCAGGGGGGGCTTTCGGCAGGCGGGGAGGCCGACGGAGGGAGGTAGTGTTCCCGGGCATTGGAGGAGGGGGAGCGGCGGTGCAGCGACAGCAGGAGCAGCAGAGGCACCAGCACTAGTAGGACGAGCGACAGAAGCGGCAGCAAGAGCATCGGTAGGGCATAAAGGGACGTGAGCGGGTTCTGATGCTGCTCCCACTCCCCCAGGCGTCAGGTGGTTGGACCTCATGTCCGAGTGGATGGAGTACCAGAGGGCGACCGTGTACCAGGGGGCCAGCAGCAGCGGCAGCAGTAGCAGCAGCATAGGGTCCAGCAGCAGCCGAGGCCCGAGTGGGGGCGCCAGCCCCAGCGGCAGGCACATGAGCATAGAGGACAGGGGCCACGCCAGTCGCAGCAGCACCACCAGGAGCAGCCACATGAGCATATGCACCGGCAGCAGCCACAGCACTAGGAGTAGCAGCAGAAGCAGTCCCACTAGCACCCACGACAGCGGCCAGCACGACAGCGGCAGGAGTAGTAGAAACCGCAGCAGTAGGAGCCTAGGAGGAGGTGCGAGCAGAGCCAGGAGGAGGGGCACATGGGTGCGGGCGTGGGCGGGGGAGGACAGGGTGAGAGGGGTGAGGACCAGCAATGGGAGCACTTGTGGCGATGGGCAAAGGTTGTGGATTGGGACCGACTCTATGGTGCGGACGTACTACCGCCATTCGTGTATGCGATGATCCTTGTTGGGGCTGTGGACGCGGTCCGGTTGGCCATGCGGATCCCCTTAGCTAGGAGTGTCGCGAGACCCCTGGATGCAGCTGGTCCCTTATTGCTCCAGGCGATACCCAGCTTGATCCTTCGGGTGCGGCCACAGCACAGGCGAGGCTCAGACGTGGATTGGGTCCGGCTCCTAGTGGCTCGGTTCCTGCGATGGGGGTGGGAGGAGTTATGGAGGGAGGCGGTGGGCGACCCCCCCCCCCCGCCACGACACCTCCGACACAAAGAGGAGGAGGCAAGGGAGCAGCGACTGTAGCGGGTGGTGACAAAATTTCGGAGAGGGAGCACTTCCAATGCCTGCGCGGCCTTGGAAAACTTAGTACTAGCGCCCCCAGGACCAGAGGTGCTTGCGCAGTTACAGTCAAAGCACCCCACAGCAGAGCAACCGATTCCAGCATGGCTGAGGGAGGCGGCACGACGAGCACCAGCAGCGTTTCTGGACGCCGACGGGGTGCAGAGAGCCTTGATGGCCTGCAGCAGAGGTTTAGCACCGGGCCCATCGGGGGTGACCCTGTACCACCTCCGACAGGCAGTGGTTAGGGAGGAGCAGCTAACATGAGTGCTGGCGCAGCTGCTCGCCGCCATTTGTAGGGGACACCTACATCCTACAACATGGCGATTCCTGGCGGCGAGCAGACTCATCGCACTGGCCAAGCCCGATGGGGGGGTGCGGCAAATAGTGGTGGGAGAGGTGATTTGGAGGCTCCTCGCGCGATGGATGGTCAGCACAGGGAAGAGAGAGATGCAGGCAGCGTTGGCTCCACTACAGCAGGCGGTCGGGGTGCAGGCAGGGGGGGACACAGTGGTCCACACGATAGCTGAGCAGCTGGAGGCGTGTCTGGAATGGGGAGTCGTGAGCATTGACGTCCGGAACACGTATAACTTGGTGGAGAGAGCAGCAATATTCGAGGCAGTGCGAGCACGGGGCTTCGAGCGGCTGATCCCTGCCTTGGCTCTCTTCTATGAGCTGCCCTCGGATCTGTACTACTAGGGGGGAGTACGACCGAGTGTGCTACGCTCGGAGAGAGGGGTCAGACAGGGTGACCCGATCAGCCCATTCCTGTATGCGCTGGCGCAGCAGGGCGCACTGGAGGGAGCTCAGGCAGCGATGGGAGAGACGCGGCGGGTGCTGGCATACCTGAACGACACATATCTGCTCGGGCCCACCCGTGAGCTGGAGGCGGGATCTACAGCGCTGTAGGAGGGGCTAGCGGCGGTCGAGATGGAGGTCCAGCCCCGCAAGTGCCAGCTGTTCCTACCGGCGAGTGTGGAGCAGGTCCCAGCTGGCCTTGCGAGAGTATCTCGGTTGGTGGAGGGGATGATGGTCTTGGGGATGCCGATGGGGACGGAGGCGTTCTATAGAGGGCGAATTGATGGGGTGGTTCATGAGGTGGAGGAGGTATTCGAGAATTTGGTCGACCTGCCAGACGCTCAGGCAACATTCAGCATCCTACGAGAGTGCATGATGCAGCGTCTGCAGCGCCTCACCAGACTCACACCCCCGTCTCAATGGTGCAAATCACGTCTGCGACGGTTCGACGAGCAAGTGGGACAGTGTTTACGGCGAATCTTGCGGATGGAGTGAGCTGCGTCCATGCGGGAGGGCTGGGCGGTGACGCATGCTGAGCGACAGGCGCAACTACCAGTGCGCATGGGTGGTCTCGGACTGACATCGGTGGCAGACCTAGCCCCCCTGTCCGTTATCTGCAGTCGCCTACAGAGGTGGCAGGAGGTGCGGAGTGTCCTTTGCATGCCAGGACCAGGGGATCCGGGAGGGGGAGCAGATCGAGAGCGAGAGGAGTGGTGGAGGGGGATGTTTACAGAGCTCCGGGCGGCGACGCTACAGGGGTACCCAGCGGCGATTCAGAGGGAGGTGCCGGAGTTGGAGACGTGTGAGCAGGGCAGTCCATGCCGCCTATTTCAGGATCTATGCACTCGTGTGCACGAGTGGCGGCTGGAGGAGCTGAGGACATCAGTCACCGCCAACTTGGGGGAGGTAGAGGGGTGGCCACAGCTTCAGCGACTGACGGCGATTCAGGGGGGCACAGTGGAGATTGGTTGTTGGCACACCCGAGATCCGTCACGGACCGGTTGTACATGGCGCCGGAGGATTGGCGAGTGGCGTGCAGGTTCCGGCAATGACTTCCAATTGCGCACCTACGGCATACACCGGTGTGCACATGCCCAGCCGGGGCACTAATCCGGCCGTGTGCCCCCCAGCATGCCCTCCGATGCACATGGGGAGGAGCGCCGAGGGCAGTCCATGACGCGGTGGTCCGGGAGCTGGTAGTAGTGATGCGGGAGAGCGGGATGGGTGGAGTGGTGAAGGAGCCAAGAGACGTCTTACCGGAGGGGAGACCGGACATCTCATGTTTGGACACAGGGACCGGGCATCAAATGGTCCTCGATGTGGTCATCGCGGACCCGTAGCGGCCTTCCTTGGGCCGACAGTCGACGTATCGACCGGGAGTGGCCTTGGAGGAAGCAGTACGGGAGAATGAGAGGAGGTATGGGTAGTGGCAGGAGGAGGCGAAGCGAGATAACCTGGAGTTCGTGTTCCCGGCTATGGAGACGCAAGGGGCCATGTCCCGCGGCATGGGAGTGGTGCTCCGCGGGGCCACGGAGGCGTCCCAGCAGAGGCTGAGCAGACATGGAGGAGCGGAGGGGGTGGCTGTGCGACTCCGGGCCCTCCCCAACCAGCACATGGCGGAGACCCTTCAGCGGGCCCAGGCACAGCAAATCCGGCGCGGAGCAGCAGAGTGGGCGATAGATGCAGCATTGGAGGAGGATGTAGCCAGGGCCAGGCGTGTGTTGCACAGGAGAGATGAGGGACCAGCTCAGGCTGACTTGTGCTTCGTAGGCCGAGAGTAGTTGGCTATTGTTATAGGGTGCTCTTGGGCAGGACAGTTGGCTATTGTTAGCTCTGACAGTGTGCTCTTGGCTTGGAACCTTTCATGGTCCAGCGTACCTCTTGCTCTGATAGTGTGCTTTTGGCCTGGAACTTTTCATGGTCCGGCGTACCTCTTGTTCTCTCGTATGTACAAATTTCATTTCATGTCATGAGATTATTACACCACACCACACCACACCACACCACACCACACTGCACCACACCACACCACACCACACCATACCTCAACACATTATAGCACAGCACAGCATAGCACACCACCCAGATTAGAACCACACCACAGCAAATTACACCACACCTCACTACACACCACACCACACCACACCACACCACACCACATCGCACCACACCACACCACACCATGCCACACCACACCACACCACACCAAATCAGACTACACCACACCACACCAAATCAGACTACACCACACCACACCAAATCAGACTACACCACACCACACCAAATCAGACTACACCACACCACACCAAATCAGACTACACCACACCACACCAAATCAGACTACACCACACCACACCAAATCAGACTACACCACACCACACCAAATCAGACTACACCACACCACACCAAATCAGACTACACCACACCACACCAAATCAGACTACACCACACCACACCAAATCAGACTACACCACACCACACCAAATCAGACTACACCACACCACACCAAATCAGACTACACCACACCACACCAAATCAGACTACACCACACCACACCAAATCAGACTACACCACACCACACCAAATCAGACTACACCACACCACACCAAATCAGACTACACCACACCACACCAAATCAGACTACACCACACCACACCAAATCAGACTACACCACACCACACCAAATCAGACTACACCACACCACACCAAATCAGACTACACCACACCACACCAAATCAGACTACACCACACCACACCAAATCAGACTACACCACACCACACCAAATCAGACTACACCACACCACACCAAATCAGACTACACCACACCACACCAAATCAGACCACACCACACCACACCACACCACACCACACCACACCACACCATATAAGACCACACCACACCACACCAAACCACATCACACCACACGTCAACACACCACAGCACAGCACAACATAGGAAAGCACCCAGACCACACCACACCACAGCAAATTACAACACACCACACCACACAACAATACAAAACATCATACTGCACTACACATTACTCATCCAACCACATGACCCCCTTCCATTTATAACCCTCCCCCCTCCACCTTGGTATTGCACTGAACTGCACAGAACCACATTCCACCATACCCCACTGCACACCACCGCAGCAAACTCCACCTCATTGCACTGCTTCACACTACATCCCACTGCATTACACCAAACCACACAGCAAAAAAACGCAGCACATTAATCCGTACCACACCACAGCACACCACAGCAAATTCCACCAAACAACACCACACCTTACCCCAACTCATGCACCCCCCCTCCCAATATGAAACTTCACATAATTGAATCAGACAGGATCGTATTGCACAAAACTGCACTGCACCACACCGCATTACACCATACC
>SZWC01003356.1:48097-63507 GCA_023375785.1 Penium margaritaceum | reverse complement strand
TATTCCTGGCAGATTCCATGAACCAAGTACACCAATGCACCTACGCATCAAAAGTAGTTGTTGACTTCCACAAAACTTACATGAACACAAGTCACACCTCACTACATACATGTACATTGCGCCTACTACCGCTTCCCTCGCTTCTTGTCCATCCAACCCACTGCCATCACTACCTCATCAACTTCATCGTGCATCAGCTCCTCGTACTCAACAGCATCCTCCGCCCCCTCAACCCGTCTTCATCACCTTCATCTCAACTTCCTCTGCCCTCTCTGAGCCGCGTCTGCATTAGCCTCAAGTGCATCATCACCAACAACATCATCCTCCTCATCCGCTATGCTGTGCACGTGGTTCCGCCCCTGCGCCCACTCCGTAATTATTTGTTCCTCCACTTTTACACCGTCCTCTGTTCGGCACAATGATCCGCCCGGTGGAATTACCTAGGTCGCGCCGACCTGCGCCCACGCTGAAACTTCTGCAGCGTACGCGGCTTGCCCCTCCATCCAAATTGAGCTATTATCCTCTGCCTCCTCATCAGCAATCATCCGCATCTGTGGCCAACACAAGGACATGCATGAGCTAGCTGTCCGCTTTGCAGCAGCCTGCACCCACGCCGGCAGCACATTTCTTACAACGCGTTGGCTCTTGCCTTCCCCTTGCCGAATTATATTCCTCTATGTAGCAGCGCACGTGGTTCTTCCCCTGCACCCACTCTGTCATCATCTGTTCCTCCACCTTTAGCACTGCTCTCGGCTCAGCAAATGGATCCACTCGGTCGCATCGCGTGCTCTGCGACAACCTGCACCCACGCCGAAGCTTCTGGAGCACTCATAGACAACCGCCCCCGGCATCCAGATTCCTTTGTCAAACATCATCTATCGTCAGCCCTTCTCAGCCTCTTGCATCAGTCCCTCACAATCTCAACCGTTCATCGTGGAAAACACTTCTCAGTGCCCATTGTCACCTGCGAGCATTGAAGCGTGTTGAATTTTACATAACATGATCTTTAGGATCTTCAGAGACAATGACTTCGGGTTGATACACTGTCTGGTGCTTTGTTGAGTTGTTGTTGGTGATCTCACTGATGAGTATCACTACTTACACACACACAGGTAGTCTTGCCTCAATAATGTCATTGACCATGCGATTCAAGAGTGTGGGCTCAAGGCACAGTTTCACAACTCGTCTCACAAGATTTCAAACAGTACCAAGCTTGTTAAGAATGATGTCATGCAGAAAAAGTAATGGAAAGACAAAGCCAACAGCTACTTATCCTACTAAGCTAGCTATGAGCATATAGAAATACAAGTGTTACATAGTCCCATATCCTGTGCCTTCGATTCCTCCATCACATGGTCACTCGGATGCTGCTCGATGGCTTTCGGTCATCGGTAGAATAAGGTTGGTGGATGCCCAGCGTCCTCGGTGTGATCCACGGACAAGATCATCCGGATCTGCGGTTGCTCCCCATTGCCATTGATCCTTCTCGGGCATCGTCTTGAGAGGAGCTGATGCTCACACTTCTCGATTTGTCGACGACTCCGATCGGTCTGTTTCCCTTGTGATGATTCTTGATTACCGGATCCGTCTTCAGAAGGACGGCGTCTACCCCAAGCTCCGGTCCCATGCTACGTCAAAAGACCCCGTATCGAGAGGAGCTCCCACTCACACTCTCGCTTAGTCTAACAGGCCACACACAACATTTACCCAAATCCTGCCACAATATATGGTGATCGTTATCAGTGTGTTGTCAGATCCACGGAGATCCAAAAGGATAAGTGTCAGAAATGAATCCTTGACAATAGAATAAAATATCAAACTCAATCTCAATAACGGTTCAAGTCCAATGACTGAGCCACCTTGACCAACGGCTCTCCGGCCACTCGACCGTAAGGACCATTCGGTCAAGTCATCCCCTAATAAAGTGACACCTATCACCCACGTAAGGCTAGTGGAAAGAAGCCGTTACTCTGCTCATTTGTCCTGTTCTGTCCTTTTATACCAAGGACGTTCATTCCCTCACGCTAACCAGAACAGTTCTTCCCATCTTGTTCCCCTTTTGGTTCCGCGGCCTCACCGCCGTGTCTTCGCTCTGCTTGCACCTCGCATTCCTTGCCTTCGCAATTCTCTCTCAGCTCTTTGCTCCATCACTTCTGCTCCTTTGCTCAGCTCTCTTACTCTACCAACCATCACCCATCTCGCTAGCACTCTCTCACATCAGCTTGTCTACCTCGGCTACCTCACGTCTCAGCCTCTATCAACCTCTGCCACTAACTCCTTGGGACCGCTCCCGCTTCCGTCATTCTGCTGACTTACACTTGCATGTCCCGATGCTTCTGCCTGCTTCTGCTGGTGCTATCCTCATGCTTGCATTCTTCACACATGGTATCAGGGCATTAGGCAACATCACCTGGTGCCCCGTGACAGCGTCATCGCTCTGCCGTCATCCTTCCTCCATCGCTTCCACTTGTGATCTTCTGCCACCACTACGGACGCCTCGCGCTTCTCCGCTTTGTTAGTAGCTGACATCAGCAGCACTGCCTAACGAATTCCTCGCGCTGAAGAAACGCCTCGTCATCCTAAGGAAGCCCTGTGCCCATTTTCGCGCCCGTGGCCAGCAGTCGGTGACTTGTCGTCCACATCAGCCTCAAACAACTCTCGACCCGCCGCCTGCCGTCAACTACCAAGAAGCTTCCTGCCATCTACCATCCACTGCCCCTCATCGCCTCTGCCTCCACAAGCACCTCCTCCTCTTGCCTCTTTCCTCATCAGCATCATCTGCTACTTCCTCCTCGTCATCCTCAGTCCGCTTGCATCCATCATCTCAAGCCGCCCTCTCGCATCGCCTTCTTGCTCTGTCAGCAGCTGCAGCCGAAACTGCCGTCGTCAGGATATCGAACACCACCAGTCTTCTAGCTCCCATTTTTGAGCCAACTGGGGAACAAGCCGTCATTCTCCTGACATCAGCGGTCCAGTGCCTTTGCCTGCTACCTGACTCCCTCTGTTGCAACCAACTTCCTCCAGCTGACAGGATATCGGACACCACCAGTCTTCCTGCCCACCAAAGGGCCAACTGGGGAACAAGCCGTCACTCTCCTGAAAGTAGAAGAAGTGGTTCTCCTGCTCTCTCTTCTTACCGCGCTGCTTCTCATCCCGCCATACTCTCTTGCCACGTTCTCCACCTCTCTTCTTCAACATCATCATCATCCCTCAGTCCTTTCCACATCTGCTACCCTCGGTCATCCTTACCATCCTCGTGTTAGCCTCCTTAGCCCCATCATCATCCTGCTCCATCTCCGTCCGCTCCTCATCCCTCCGCAATCGGTATCTCCTGCACCGCCTTCACATCAATCATCTTCATCGGCATCGTCTTGCAGCGCATGTGGTTCCGCCCCCGCGCCCACGCATTCAATTTTTTCCTCATTCCTCTCCTTCTGCATCGCTTTTAGCTCTGCACAAGGATCCTTTTGGTCGCATCGCACGTTCCGCGACGACCTGCGCCCACTCCGAGACTTTCTTCAGCGCACGCGGCTCCCCCCTGCGCCCACTCCGCTATCATCACCAGCCTCCGCTTTCTTATAAGCAATCATCAACACCTGTGACCAGTACTAGGATCTGCACGAGCTAGCTGCCTGCTTCGCAGGAGCCTGCACCCACGCCGGTAGCAGATTTCTCGCGACGCGTTTGCACCTGCCTTCCCCTTGCCGCATCATACTCCCCTATTTCAGCAACGCACATGGTTTCGCCCCTTCGCCCACTCAATCATCAATCGTTTTCTCCGCCTTCAAGCTACCATCTTCTGCTCGGCACAAGGATCCTCTCGGTCGCATCGCTTGAGTCGCAACGACCTGCGCCCACGCCGAAACTTCGCCAGCGCACGTGGTTCCACCCGTGTGCCCTCTCAATCATCAATCATTCCTCCACTCGTTCCTCCACCCTCAGCATCGCTCTCCGCTTGGCATAAGGATGTGCCCGGTCGCATCACCTGTTCCGTGACGACCTGCACCCAAGGCCAAAAACGTTTGCAGTGCACGAGGATTTTCGTAGCTCCACCATCCTCTTCCTCCACCATCGTTCATCCTTAACATCTACTCCATCACGTCGCCATCAACCCGCCTACAAAAAATATGCCTGTCCTCAAAATCTTGGTCGTCCCTTCTCCCTCACCAGCATCCAACGCACTTCCTCCCTCCTTGTTGTAACACTCCTCCTCCTATGTGGAAGAGCAAAGATGCACCATCCTGCTTTACAATGAAGCTGCCTCCCTCACCGACAACATTTCTCTGCTCTGCTTTGCACCCGATGGGAGTCACAACTTTGAGCGATGGCGCTGCCAACTGCGACGTGGAATCGCCACCCTGGACATACACGGATACAATCTCCTTGACGTGCTACGGAATGTTGGAAGCCGAGAAGCCCGCAGAACAGCATGAGGAAGAAGCGAGTATGGCATTGCCCAAACTCAACTGCGAGGTCCTCTCTATAGGAGCACTTACGACAAATGCCACCCCATCATTGCAGCTCACCGTCACCAGGCTGTCTTCCGCACTATTCACGCTCTCAGAGACTACTGTTCAAGCAGAGGAGCTGAATCCCCCGATCCTTGTCCGGCTGCACTTGACCCTCCACCATACAGTGAATTTCTGGAGGAACGACGATTTCAGCTGCAACCCTTCATCCGAGATCATAGGAGAATGGAGGAAGAAGCAGAACTTCAAGCTATCAAAGAACGGCTCCACACTCCCCAATCTCCCACATCCTCCAATGGAGTGGAATACTGGGAGCGTAACTACTGATCTCTCCCTTTTCTCTCTTACCTCTTGTCAACCTTCAAGGGGGGTGTCAGAAATGAAGCCTTGACAAGAGACTAAAATATCAAACTCAAGCTCGATAACGGTTCAAGTCCAGTGACTAAGCCACCTTTACCAACGACTCTCCGGCCACTCGACCGTTCGGACCCTTCAGTCAAGTCATCCCCTAATAAAGTGACACCTGTCACCCACGTTTGGCTAATGGAAAGAAGCTGTTGCTCTGCTCATTTGTCCTGTTCTGTCCTTTTATACCGAGGACGTTCATTCCCTCGAGCTAACCAGAACAGTTATTCCCATCCTGTTCCCTTTTTTGGTTCCGCGGCTTCACCGCGGTGTCTTTGTTCTGCTCGCACCTCACATTCCTTGCCTTTGTCAGTCTCTCTCAGCTCTTCGCTCCATCACTTCCGCTCCTTCACTCAGCTCTCTTACTCTACCGACCATCACCCATCTCGCTAGCACTCTCTCACATCAGTTTGTCTACCTCGACTACCTCACGTCTCAGTCTCTATCAACCTCAGTGACTAACTCCTCAGGACCACTGTCACTTACGTTATTCTACTTTCACTTGCATGTCCCGACGCTTCTGCCTGCTTCTGCTGGTGCTATCCTCATGCATGCATTCTTCTAACAATAAGTATAGTAGGTAAGGCTGTGGATGGATGGATCAGTGGGACGCCTAAAGAGTTCTGTCCACACTCAAACCATAACCCGCCATACAGGATAGACACGAGGGTCGAGAGAGAGAGAGATAGAGAACATCTCTCTCGGTCCTCTTGCTTCTTTTTTGTTGTTATGCACTCGTGCCGAGAGAAGAGAAACATCCTGTTCCAACACGAGCCCAATACGCCATTGGATCAAAACATCTGACGGCTGTCCCTTTTTCAACATTCCACCCCTTGTCGATCCATCATGGTTGAGGTCGGAGCCAAAAACTTGAAACGAAGGAACCCCCCTCCGCGAGAATAGATCCGTGAAGCGGGAACAGACAAACATGTGGCGAGGCACGGGAACGACCGCCAAACCTACCCCCCTCCCCGGGCAGACCGAGCCTCGACGGCGGTGGACAAAACTGGAGAGGGTCCGGGACACTAGCAGAGGAGAGCGGAACAATACACAGGGTGTACCTTGGGGCGGTGGATCTTTCTGGCCCGGGCGATGCCCAGTCGGCCGAGGAAAGACCGCAACCAGCAGCGCACCCTGCCCGGACTCGGGGCAGTGGCCACCCGGGGCAGTGGCCTCCCGCTCATCCGGCCCGAATGGTGAGCCGACAGCGGCAGCCCACCCAACGGGGTATGAATCCAAGAGGGAAGCCAGACAGGTCTTTTGTAGAGTAGAATTATAGTTGCAAATAGCGTGGCACCCCTGCCCCCAGATGGGCCAAGGCAGAGAGATTGTTGGTGTTTTGTGAGAACCAAAGCACGTAGCAAGGAGCAAAGTACACGGCGAGAATAAAAAACAAAACACCAGAGGGACAAGAAGTGTGCAACGTAGGCAGAGGGGTCGAAGTCCCCTCTTCCATCCCAACGCCTCATGTGGGGGAGACGGACGAGGAGAACGGCCAGTGGTGGCAAAGAGGATAGCACAGGGGAGATAGCGCAGAGAAGAAGCGAGCAGAAACAAAGGACAGGGAGGTGGGGTTAGCGGTCGTAGGCCACCCGCGTCCATGCCAACGCGTGATGTGGGGGGCGCGGAAACAAGAAGCCACAATGGCTCCACCGACGGCGACCTCCAACCGACCCAATGCCTCATACGTGGGGGGCGGAAGGAGAGGACCTGGAGTGAGCGCCCAGAACGTTAAGGACCAAGGAGCCGGGTCAAGGAAGGTCAGAGAGGAGAGGAGGCCCATGCGGGTGCAGAGATGAGCATGTCGCTTGGCGGAGAGCGCTTTGGTGAAGATGTTAGCAGTGTGATNGCTTTCAGCAATGTACTCAGCTTCTGTAGAGGAGAGAGGAACCACCAACTGCTTCTTGCTGTGCCAATTGACAAGTCCACCATTGAGTAGAAAAACATAGACAAACGAGAATATCCTGGACCTGACACTCCCTTCATTCAGCAACTCAATCGAGCTTACTGGGATGACTACTTCTATGTAATGCACTAGGTTTGAGCCCTCCTCTACATCATCACTGACATTCCATTACATCAACCAATTGCACAGATACTCCATCTGGAGAATCATCTGTGACATTGGACTGCAATGTGTAAAAGGGGGGCCCACACCACTCAATGATACAGCAGCTCAGGTTACTTGCCCAATAGGGTTGGTGCCCTCTGAAATCCCAGCTTCTGCTCCTAGACCTTGTCGACTTCCAAGGCCTCCTCCTCCGAGAAAAAGAACAAAATATTTTCCTCCATTTGTCTCCATAAATGATGAGTATCCAAGCAAATAAAGCAACCTGGCGAGTCTGGTTCAAGGGGAGTGATGGAACTGTGCGAGAACCAGCCTCACTGCTCTCATCCCTTGGAAAATCTGAGTCTCCGAATAATGGTTGAAGTCTTGCGGGAACCAATTTGACCAAACGGCTCTCGGTCATCTGACCGTTTAACCAACCGTCAAGTCACCCCCTCATAAAGTGACACATGTCACCCGCGTCTGGCTAGCGGAAACAAGCCATTGTATTTACTGTTGTATCCTGTTCTGTTGTGTGTATCGAGGATATTCATTCTCTCACAACCAACTAGAACAGTTCTTTTTATCCTACTCGCCTTTGGGTCCGCGACTTCGCTGCCGTATCTTCTCTCTTCTTGCTCTTCGTCCAGACTTCTCTTGCCATCCACGCTCAGCTCTTGATTCCTCGCTTGTTCACTCTTGCTCCTTTGCTCAGCACTCATCAGTCCATCACTCTCACTCTGTCTCAACTCTCTCTTGCTGACTACCTGTCTACCTTGCAAATCTACTCGGCACATCACATCAAGCCCCTGCAACTAACTTCTTGCGACTTCTCATGTCTCCTTGCTGTCATCATTCATCTGACGTACATCTGCATGTCCCAGTGCTTCTGCCTACTTCTGCCATTGATGTCGTCCCTCGCTACCTTCTTCTGACACCAAATCCCTCTCTGCCTCGTCCAGCTACCGTTCCGCCTCTGCCTCCGCAGTTTCTCGTCCTCAACATCATTATCAACCATCATCAATTTCTGCGTCTGCATCTGCCTTCATTATTTTCCTCATCCTCATCGTCTTTATCACCAGCGTCTTCATCATCAGCTTCAACATGAATCCAGGATCTGCAACGCATGAGCTTTCGTCCTTGCATCTATTTCCTCATCAGCTACATCTATCATCATCATCCACTTGGCACAAGCATCCAACTGGTTGAACCGCCAACCTTGCGGCGACCTGCTTCCACGTTGATTTCTCTCCACAGTGCACAAGGCTTGCCCCTGCACCCACAACTCATCAAGCCATCCACTTCCTCATCATCCGTAATATTCAGCATCTGTGGCCAGTACAAGGACCTGCACGAGCTAGCTGCCCGCTTCGCAGCCACCTGCACCCACGCCGGCAATAGATCTCTTGCGGCACGTCAGTTTCTGCCCTCCCCTCGCCACATTCTACCCCTATATATTCAGCAGTGCACGTGGTTCTACTCCTGAGCCCAACCCATTTGCATTTGATCACTACACCATCTCCATCTGCCCTGCACAAGGATTCTCCCGGCCAGACATCCATCTTGCGGCAACCTGTGACCGTGCCAACTTCTCTCTGCAGCGCACCTGGCTTTCCCTTGTGTCCACACCTCATGAGTCATCAGCCTCCCCAGCAATCAAGCAGCATGTGTGACCAGCACAAGGACCTGCACGAGCTCACTGTTAGTCTTCGTAGCAGCCTGCACCCACTCTGACATCAGACTTCTCACGGTGCATTGGCTCTTGCCCGCCCCTTGCCGCAACCTTCTATCTCTCTTGCACACAATATTCCTAATGGAACTGAAGTTTCACCTTTAACCTAGCTCTCTCTTGTAGCAGCATCTTCAAACCTTCATCATGCCTGGAGTTGATGTTCCCCTGGCTAAGTTTCCTCTCAAGGAGTACGAAGCAATCTTCTTCAACTATACCACGCAAGCAGTTGGACCTCTTAACTTCGCTATGTACCCCAAACATTTCTTGTTTACCTTACCATTACTCCTACTCAATGCTCATATAGAGGACGCTCCAATGCATTCCAGTGGTCAAGAGAGTTCTTCGCCATGTACACGCCCATCTACATCCAAGGATAATCTATCACTGCTTGTGTAAGTCAGACAGTGCCAACGGCACTGATCACAGCTTGAAGCTTACTTGAATGTAAAATCTGACTATGGATTTGGAATCTACATAAAAAACTGTGTGGGATCAAACAAAGAACAAGATCAATCCATTAAGAATGGAGTAAGTTACGCCTGGCCAAAGGTAGGACCGGCTGAGGGGAAAACATGTGACAAGAATTCATCCCCAAGGACCAAGGCTCGACCCTCAGAAGACCCAAAGAGACCAAAGTGCACCTTGGGGCCCGGTTAGCCAATGAATCAAGGATCATTGATGGCCAAGGGCACGTTGGAATGGCACTCCAATATGTTATTGCCTGAAAGGACGCTTTGGGCAGCCGTCACCGCTGCTAGTGGTACTGCCAGCGACAGATTGCCATTATTCATGGAAACAGCTATATCTCGGCCGTTCCTCCATGGAATAATGTAATTCTTGGTACGTTGGCAAGCTGGCAAGATGAGCTACGTGATGCTGAGGCAATAACGCTCATTTGATACCCACGCAGAGCTGTACATGGCTCGGGCACATCGGGTCGCCTAGGATGTGTCATCATGTACATATAGTCTTGTCTGCTGACACTTAAACAAAAGTTTAGTTTACTCCCACTGTGCCACGCGTGTTCTCGTGCTCCTCCAAGACAATCCTACACCTCCACACCCCCGTTAAGGTGTGCACTTGCCTCCCCTTGGTTGCTGTTGCCACATGTTGGTGCCTACACAATCCGGTTGAGGCTAGGACACCGCGTCCGGTTTACACTTGGCATCAGAGCTACCCTTGGCTCAAGGGCACAATCATCTTCATGGCAACAGCTCCTGGTCAGTATAGAACAGTACGCATTTTGTCTCTTTTTGGCAGATCCATGCCCAAGGCCAACCATGCACTCCGGTGACAAGGCGGTAACCGGAGGACCAGTTGAGGAAGAAGTTGTACGGGATGAGAGATGACTTCATCCGATACGTCCTCATTGGCCGCGACGTTTAACGCACAAGGAAAAGTAACAGTAGCCGCAACATTGTAGAAGTTGCTCATCGACATGCAGGCCAAGTCTCATCTGTTGGAGAAGCAAAAGACGTACCTCAATCAAGAGCTCGTGAATCATTTGTGACAGCACAACTGGAAGTTTCCACCACAAACGGAACTGTGATGGGCGTTGAGAGCCTTCCTAAGCCAGAGCCGTTCGATCCATCAAAGAAGGATGGGCCAGCTCCACACGCTTTGATACTCAAACTGGATTTGTACTTCACTATCTCTGGTGTGGATGCCTCAAGGTACAAGGAGTGCCACGGCTACACTGTGACCCTGTTGATAAGGGCATCATTGGATTGGTGAGCCGATATGATGTAGTCCAATCTGTACAACAGTAGAGCAGCAATGGTCAGTGGAATTGCAGCCGTGACTAGAATCTCAACACCACCAGCTCCAAAATGCCGCAATGGTGACCCTACCCTCAAATGGCCGACCTCTTGGAAGGAGTTCACGGAGTCGTTCATCAAGCGCTTCACTGTGGGTGACGTGAGGAACAACGCGCGTGCCAACCTGTGTCAGCTTCGTTAAAAGGATGGCATCGCTGACTACACCTACAGGTTTCGTGAGATAGTCACTAATTGTGTCTTTGACTCCCATGAATTGTGCTTTCACTACATCAACGACCTCAGGGTCGATGCCCGCACTGTGACAGTGATGCACGACCTCATCAACAACGTGCCAGGGATGATTGCAATAGCAGAGCAGTACGACTTGCATGTCAGACTCATGCAAACAGCTAGAGCTCTTCTGGGGTGGTTACAGCAAGCGGCTTGAGAGGGACGACACTCCCATGGAGATCGGAGCATTCAAACAGTGTAAGTGTTAGAACAGTGGTAAGCCTGGCCACATTGCGTCCTAAGAAGGGCGACGGCAAGGGTAAGCAAGGGAAAGGGAAGCAAGCCACAAAGAGAGCAGATAAAGTAACAAAGGAGTGGGAAAACGAGGAGAGCCCGGAGTATATGGCTTTACTCTGGGCTCCTTGTAACCCAAAACGCCTGTTTACCGCCCACCCAAACGCCTTGCGGCATTTAGGGGGGTTTCAAAGGTCAAGGCATGGGATTCAGGGTATGAGGAGGAGCAGTCTGCACTTCTCTTGGAGGCGCAAGTGCAAGAAATCAAGGGGAAGGTGGGGAGCTTGCTGAATTGTGGAACCAACCACAGTTTTGTGAGTATGGAATGTGCTTGGAAGTGGGGCCTTGCACTCATGAGCAAGAAGCAGATAGCTAACCAAGTGGACGGTACGATTGAAGTGGGGTACCTGGCCCTTCCCCTCTCCATTTGCGTGGGGAAGCTTCATATAACGACCGTGTACCTGGTGTAACCGATGAAGGATTATGATGTGATCCTCGGGCATGACTTCCTCCACAAGTACAAACCCACCATCAATTGAAAGGTGCGCACCGTCTCAGTCAATCTCGGAGACAAGGGGTATCTCCTGCATACGCGGTTTGAGGAAGAGGTCTTGAAGAAGGGGACTTGCGGGGACGAAGCGTCGCAGCAACCAGCACCTCACAAGGATGAATCGGTGCCGTTGATGCTGAACTTGGTATAGCTCAAGCGCGCAATTTAAAAGAAGGAGCAGATTTTTCTAGCATTCGTGTGAGACGTGGAGGATGGTTTTGATGAACCAGAGGACGTGGCACCTGCTGTGACGTAAGGGGCAACTCGTAAGCAGCCGAGGGGCCAAGGCAAGTTTGCCACAGTGCCCGAGGGGCCCTTCAATGTGTGTACGGAGTTCGAGGACGTGTTCCCCCACAGCCTCCCGGCGGGTCCGGCACCAAAGCAAGACGTGGACCATCACATCGACCTCAAACATGGAGCACGCCTGCTCGTTTGTGCAACGTACCGCATGAGCAATACGCAGCTGCAGGATCTCAAGAAGGAGCTAACGGAGATGAAAGAGCAGGGCTTCATCCGCCCATCCTCGTCTCCTTACGTTGCACCTGTTATGTTTGTGCAGAAGAACATGGGGGATATGCGCATGTGCGTTGACTATCGGGTGTTGAGCGAGTTGACCATTTCATTTCTGTTGTCTGAGGTTACTCGACTTGCAAATTATCGGTGCTACCTGTCCGGTGACAAACGTATTTGGATTAAGTAGTCCCCACCTTTGCGCACTTTCTCCTCACTCAACTTACCAACGGTTTACAGTTCTTCATTGTGGTCTCAAACTTATAGACTGGTTCTTTCCCTAGCCTGAGGATTTTTGCATAAAATAATATGTCTATAATATATGACGGACACATTTTAGAAATGAATTTGAGACTAATCTAGGTTAAAATGAGATTGATTCTTGCATGGTGTGAAATAATGAATCAAGGAATATTCGAATGGCTCCTCAAGGAGGATACGAATACATCGAGGTTTCAAAATAATTATAAGTCAATTTTTCAATTTATGAATTATTTTCATTATTTTGTAGTTTGAGCATTCATTTGGAAAGAGGCAAATGCTATAATATTTTTGTTAAAAGGTTTCCAAATTCGAACAAGAAACTTACATGTTTGAATTATGAATGGTACAACTTCATACAAAACCTAAACCTTTTGACTGGAGGAAAAGAATGCAATGAGGAATGAAAATTGAATGAGATGATTTACAACTTAACACTGTAACAAAGCTTTCATTTTCATGCCTTACGTTATAGAAAAATCCAACGTGTTTACAAAATGTCTCTATTTTCTCTATTACAAGTACGGTTTGTGACCAAACAAGTAGCATTAATAATTCACGAGCCGAATCACCTAAGACAATTAAATGTAAACTCTGTTGCTTATGAAATATTGTACATCAACATTTTCAAGCATAAACTAAGAATTTACATCATCCTCATTTGATTGCATCAAAAGTATAGATTACAAAGCATCATCACTTCCATTAATAAACTGTTGCATTTAATGACTATCAAGCTATTTAAAAGTTTGAAATAACAAAAGTAAAAAATGTTCATACAAATATAATCTAACATTCCATTATTATAAATACGTATTCGTCTATAAAAAGTTATATTATTAAACACTTGAAATAAAACTAGTTTAAATTCTGGAAAATAGAAGGAAAATATCTGTCTCTACGAGAATTTGTAACTCAAATACTACTTATTTCATATACAAAATGGAGATATCATAACGTTTCTTCATGAAAATGGGAAAATGTACGTAGAAATCCTCAAAATGATGGAATGTTTGTGGGTATGGGTATAACTATAAAACGTATGGGTGAACTTGCTCAATGAATGCGATTTAAGGATTCTCTAATATAAGTTATTACTTTAACAGTTTTGAGTACATTGCTTTACCAGAAATGAGCTTTAAAATTGATTGTTCCAGGTGATTTGTTTTGTAGCTTATTAGTCCTGGCTTAAAACGTGTTGGTTTGGTGTAAACTGTTACCGTTTTTCCAACCTCGGTTTTCATTTAAATTTGGAAACATATTTATGAGTTTATTCTAGCATTTTCAATGTTTTTTAAAAACTAAGAATACAGATATAGATTTTTTTCAAATGTTTGTTCACAATTCAAAGAAACAAAAAACATGCATAGATTGAAGGAATGAAGCAAATTTTATTTTTTCCCTTGCTTTATTCATTCCCTCCTTCAGGAACTATGACAACATTCCGTGATTCTTTGTCTTTGACGGTACAAAAATCGATCTCTGTTTGACCTAGATTAGGCTCAAGCTTCCATCCAAAATGTGTCCATAACAGATTATAGACATATTCGTTCATTCGAACATCGGCAGGCTAGAAAAGAGCTAACCTACTGTTTCGAGACCAAAATGAAGATCTATAAACCGGCATTTAGAGAGCGAGGAGAAAGCGTGCAAATATCGGGGCTACATGCGGCAAATACGGACAGGTACCGCCAATAAGTTGCGATTTGAGTCACCTAAGCCAGTAAAATGTGAAACTCGTGACTAACGAAGCAATGGACCCAAAATTTATTATCAAATGCATGGAATTCCAGCCTCGGCAGTTTGACACTTTCGGTCATAGAGAGCAACCCGGGCAGTGAAGTCCTAATCCACGTCAGCGAATCATGTCAAAGTGTAGAAACGCGTCTCCTAACTATGGCGACCCAGACCGCATCACCAGTCACCGTGGGCTCGCGGCTAAGTACTCGGAGACGTGGATTGGAGCTTTTTCTGGAGAATCCTAACTCAAAAGATGCAGTGAGAAACAGAACAAAAACAATGAGAGTTCGACATGCAAACTAGACAGTTTGCAATGAAGTCATTGGCGCTAAGAACACCATTTACAAACAAAAGAGCAGAGATATTAAATACCGCGAATCAGCCATGAAGGAACGACATGGACGGCACAGGGAGGCCCCACCGCAGAGGTCCATAATAGCATTCCAATAAACTACTTCTTCAAGGCAAGTGAGCCAAACCCAGGTCTAAATCTGAAACAAACGTTTTTGAATACATGCAGAAAAAGACATCAGGATCAGAGAAATATGTGAGAAAAAGTCTTCAAAATAGAACTTAGTTAATCCATAACAACGTGAACTATAATTATGCATCATCTTTGAAGATTAATGCGGATAAAATTTGGTTCTTCAACATATACAAATTAATATTACATAAAAAGAAAACATTTGAAATGAATTGAAGTATAAATAATTCTCTATAGTATCTAAAAATGGAGATAACGATACTTAAAAGGCAAATAATTCTAAGTGGTACACAAAGAGCAAACATTTGTTATATAATGCTGAGACTGAACTATGTTCTTGATTCCTTCCTGAATAAGATGATGCATATATGAAGAATATACTTAACATTTTAGACATAAAACCAACATATTTCTATCACTAATTTCAGTAATAGTATAAATCACTGTGCATCTAACCATGAAAAAAGGGGTCAATCCAAAAATGTATGTCTATATCCATAGACATTTTGAACCTATATCTATATCTATATCAATTATATATTTTTAACACAGATCCATATATATATATCTATATCCATATTTATATGAATAGTTTTACCATTGTTTTCATATTTATCTACATCTATAGCCAATTTCTACATTTATATGTAAATCTATATTCATGCTTACATTTATACTTTTATATTTCTATGTCTCCATCTATATCCATCTCCATATTTTAATGTATATATACATATATTTAATGCTATATCAATTTGTACATGTATTGTTCTAGTTATGTACATCCATATATATTTATGTATATCACTATATATTTATAGAGAAATTTATATCTTTATATAAATAATTATATCAATACCTATATCTATGTTTATATATACATCTATATTTATGTCCATATTTATATTCATATGTATATTTTAACTATAA
>SZWC01003356.1:26882-36970 GCA_023375785.1 Penium margaritaceum | reverse complement strand
GCCAATGCTCTATGAGAAATCTGCTGTCAGTGAGGCAGCAGGCCACTGCAAGAGAGAGAAAGAGAGAGAGAGAGAGAGAGAGAGAGAGAGAGAGAGAGAGAGAGAGAGAGAGAGAGAGAGAGACAGCTGACGCATGCAGGTTGGTGTGCTGGCGGTAGATGCGGATGACTGCTGATGGAAGCGGATGATGGCGAGTGTTTGAGCGTAGAGGCTGACAACGTGTGCTGCGGAGAGGAATTGGGTTGGGTGCAGGTCTTTTGCAAAATTTGTGTTTTGACCTAGCGGATCCTTGCGTCGAGCGGATGATAAGAGCTGATGATGGCAGGCGGCGGACTTATGTTGAATGAGTGGGTTCAGAGACGAAACCATGTGCGCTGCTGAAGATTGATGAGAATGATGATGCTGGAGTTTGAAAAGAATGGAGATGATGAGGCAGATGAGGCCAAAGAGGCCGGTAGAGATAATGCGTCTGAGGCAGAGTGAGGAAGAGAAGTTGATACTGATGAGCAGATGAGGTGGACAGTAGGTTGAAGAGGAGCAGTTGCTGAAATCCAAGGAGTTGTAGAGGAAGGCTGATGCAACAGAAGGGTCCTCAGATGTCAGAAGAGTGACGGCTTGTGCTCCCAATTGGCCCGAGACATGGGCAGGAAGACTGGTGGTGACCGATATCCTGACAGTGAGAGGAAGATTTGCTGTAGCGAAAGCAGTCTGAGAATAGCAGAGACGTACCCGGATGTTACGAGAGTGATGGCTTACTCCCCAGTTGGCTTGAGACCAAGGAGCAGGAAGACCGGCGGTGTCAGATGTCCCGGCGGCAGACGGAGCTCTACTGGTACTGGGGACGAGAGAAGGTGGCGTGAGAGGGCGGCTTGAAAAGATGCTGTAGAGCGGCGATGAGGATGAAAGCTGATGATGTTGATGAAGATGATTTTGGTAAATGTGGTTCCTAAAGGATGATGAGCTGGAACAAGCGATGCGAGAGGTGAAGCCAGAGGCGGAGATGTGATTGTTCCATTTCAGCCATATGGAGTACTGGGATAAAAAGGGAAGAGGGAGAGGCAGGTAGATTCTGCAAAGGTAGTGGCTAGTGAGGAGCTCGGTAGGCAGATAGAGGGAATTAAAGGAGCCGCCAGGAAGCTTTGTTGAAGGTGGCGACAGAAGGTGGCGCGAGGGCTACTTGCGCCTACTGTCGACGACGATTCACCAAACATTTCCCACGTGTGTGACTTGAGTGCAGGGTTTGTTCTGAGTAGTGAGAGGTCATTGAACCTTGAGAGGCCATCGAAGCAATGCTGGTTTTGTGACCTGCTGTAAAGCTGAGGGGCGCGGAGCGGTAGTGGCTGCAGATGTTCTCAACGCCAGTGACGAAGGCGCTGAAGCGATGACGAGGTCAAGAGGAGAAGGCGATGTCACTTGATGCTCTGATACCATGTCAATAGAAGGTAGCGAGGGAAGACAGCAATGGCAGAAGCATGCAGAAGCAGGCAAAAGTAGTGGGACATGCAGAGGTATGTGAGATGAACGACGACAGCAAGGAAATGTGAGAAGTTACAAGAAGTTAGTTGCACGAGCTTGACGTTATGTGCTGCACAAAGTTGCAAGGTAGACAGGTAGTCACGAGAGTGTTGAGATAGAGTGAGAGTGATGGATTGATAAGTGTTGAGCAAAGGAGTGCGAGTGACAAAGCGAGAAGTCAAGAGCTAAGAGTGTATGGTGAGGGAAGTCTGGAAAAAACTGTTTTTGTTGGCTGCAAGATTTGCTGCTGCCCGCTCGCGCTTGAAAGCGGGGCGCGTGGGGCAGCAGGGACCAAGAGGTAGGTGCTTGACTTGTGGTGAGAAGGGTCATCCCAAGCAGGATTGCCCCAAGCGCAAGGCACAACAGGGAAACGGGCAACAGTAGTAAGGAGGGGACGACCTACTGCTGCAAGTCTTTCGTCCGCAAGGGACAGCGCCAGTTCTGAAAGGCTTTTGTGGATTAAGGAGCTGCCCAAGTGCTGTTACGGAATGAAGGTGATACCCGGCAGTTTCCACGGATCATCCGAGAGCTGGTTCTTAAGACTCCAGAGGGGAGCTTTATTGGTCAGAGGAAGCTACGAGGCCTGCTAGACGGTACCGCGAGCCATAGCTTCTTTATCAACAGGTTGGCGACGAGGTTGGAGCTTGCACGCAAGCCGGGGACGTCGGCCACGGCGCGTCAGTGTCCAGAGTAGTGGAGTGCGGCAAGCCTCTTGTAAGCCACAAGGTCCACATGGGTGAGTTGGTGTGCGACATGGAGTTCCACACTTCCCCTACAGATGATTGTGATTGCATAATCGGCCGGGATTGGTTGCACGTGTGGAATCCGGAGGTGGATTGGAGGTGCAACCGGATGGTCATGAAAGCGGGCGAGAAAACTCTCACTTTGCCCTTGTGGCGGGGTGAGGGGCAGCAGTTGGATGTGGCTGAAGCATGGAAGCTGCTCCGCGTCATCAACTTGCAGCAGTTGAAGTGGTAAGAGTGCAAGGGTGGCCAGATTTACTTGGCATGGGTGTTTCCACAACAATCTATAGAGCAGCAGATTGCAGTGCTTAAAGCAGCGGAGGGGCAGCCGGTGGAAGGCAGGAGAGCTCCAGAGTTGCCTCCCGGTGTTGGAGAGGTGCTCAGGGAGTTCCGGGACATTATTCTAGAGACGTTGCCAAAGGGTCTGCTGCCACGACGTGACATCAACCAAAAGATCGAGGTGGTGCCAGTCTCATAACCAACGGTGCGGTCTTACAACTGCATGAGCGACGCGACGCTTGCAGAGCTCAAGAAGCAATTTGGGGAGTTGGTGGACCAGGGCTTCATTTGGCCATCGGTGTCTCCATATGCGGCGCCGGTGCTGTTTGTCAAGATGTCACGAGAGCTGCAAATGTGCGTGGACTGCCGGGCACTCAACAACATCACAGTGAAGAACCACTGCCCGTTGCCACAAGCCGAGGATTTGTTCAACCAGCTGTGAGGCGCACGCGTCTTCAGCAAACTGGACCTGAGGTCGGGGTATCACCAAATCCGCATTGCGGAGGAGGATGTAAAAACAACCGCATTTTGGACGTGATATAGACACTTCGAGTATCTTGTCATGCCTTTTGCACTAACAAATGCTTCAGCCACGTTCATGGCGCTGATGAACCACATATTCCAGCCCTACTTTGACCCATTTGTGGTCATGTTTCTTGAGGATATCCTTGTGTACATGCAGATGATGGAGGATCACCAGGAACACCTACGGATGGTGATGGAAGTGCTGAGAAAGGAGCAGCTGTTTACTAAGCTCAGCAAGTGCAAATCTTCCAAGCAGGAGGTGGAGTTGTTCGGGTATATTATAAGCGGGAAAGGGATCCACGTGGACCCAAGAAGGTGGAAGCAATGAAGCAGTGGCCAAAGCCAGCGTGTCTGCATGATATCCAGGTTTGTCTGGGTTTAAAAAACTATACCGGAGGTCTATCCGGGGGCACGTGGGAATGGGAGCACCCTTGACACACTTTCTCAAGAAGAGGCGTCAATGGAAGTGGGGTGCAAAGGAGGAGCAAGCCTTTGGTGCAATGAAGGCTTGCATGTGTTAAGCACCGGTGTTGGTGCATCCGGACTCGAGCAAGGAGTACGTGTTGGCGACAGATGTAAGCAACTATAAGATCGGGGGTGCTGATGCAAGACCAACGGAAGGGGTTGCAACCCATTGCGTACTACTCCAAGAAGCTTAAAGGGGCCGAGCTCAACTACGTGATCCACAAGAAGGAGATGCTCGTAGTGGTCCAGGCCTTCAAGAAGTGGAGGTGCTCTTGAGGTACTGCGGTGTGTGGTGTACAGAGACCACTATGCGCTCAGGTACCACAAGTCGCAGTCGAATCTGAGTCCTCGCCAAGCACGGTAGATGGAGCTGCTAGAGGATGGTTTTGACTGCGAGATCCAGTATAAACCAGGGAGGATCAGCCAGCGGACCCGCTTTTGCGTCACCCGGACTTGGGCGTGCATGCGATCACGGTACTGGTAGGATCTGGAATCATTTGCAGTCTGTTTGCTCACGTGTATGCGGAGGACGATGGCTTTGCCAGGAGTACGGTGACGGGGTGCAAGTGAGATGGATTGTATCGACGGCGTGAGAAGGGGAACCAGATTGTGGTGCCGCATGGTGCGTCATTGCAACGGGCACTATAGGAGGAGCGTACGACTTGCACTACAACGGTCATTTTGGCCATGACAAGACCTTCAAGACGCTTGCCGGCCAGTATTGGTGGGCAACGATGTGAGCAGATTGCAAGGAGTACGTGAGCAGTTGTGACACATGCCAAAGGATCAAGTCACGGAGGGCACGTGTACCAGGAGATCTGCAGTCGCTACTGGTGCCGGAGCGCCCGTGGACAGAAATCTCAGTAGAATTTGTGGCGGGGCTTCCACGGGGCACATCCGGCAACACCATGGTGCTAGTGGTGGTGGACCGGTTTAGCAAGATGGCACACTTTATTTCATGTGCGGAGAAAGTCACGATAGGAGGGAAGGCTCAACTCCTCTTACAACATGTCATCAAACGTCACGAGGTGCCGAAGTGCATGGTCCCGGACCGCGACCCGTGCTTCACCTCCTGGTTTTGGGAGGAACTCTTCAAGAAGCTGGGCACCCGTGTGGCTCTTTCATTGGCCTACCATCCCCAAACGGATGGCCAAACCGAGCGCACCAACCAGACCATGGAGCAGCTACTGTGCGGGATCTGGGAGCCGGATGGTGAGGGGTGGGAATGCAAGCTACCGGTGGCTGAGTTTGCCTACAACTCAGTATTGCATGCCTCAATAGGGATGTCTCCCTTTGAGGTAGTGTTTGGGGTGTAGTCGGCATGTCCCTCATACATCGCAATGGGATCGGACCTACTCATTGTACAACAGTTTACCAGTGACTTCATGGAGGTGTGCCGCGACGTACGAGATGCGCTTGACAAGGCACAACAGCAGATGAAGCAGCAAGCAGACAAGCACCAGACAACCAAGGAGTTTTTGGTGGGACATACGGTGCTGCTGAGCTTGTAGAACGTACAGCTAACGGGGTTGGGCGGCGACAAGCTCAAGCCTTGGTGTGTTGGCCCTTTTCCGGTGAAGGAGAAGCAGTCCACGGCTAGCTAAGAGTTCGAGCTGCGAGACCATTATGGGATCCATCCCGTGTTCCACGCTTCTCCTCTCCGAGCCTACAAGGAGCCGGATGCGCAGTTTGTGACGCAGGGAAAGGCTCCTCCTTTATCAGTCTTGGTGAAGGGTGAAGAAGAGTACGTGGTGGAAAACATTCTCAGGCACCGTCGGCACGGTAACGAGTGGCAGTACCTGGTGCAATGGCTCGGCTATGGGCCTGAGCACAACTACTAGATCCCCAAAGCGGATTTTCACAGGGGCGGTGGTGTCAACACGGTCATCTGTGCGTACTTGGAGCGCACCGGGACGGTGCGCCCTCGGAAGGTGGGGGGATGTTATGGGAGCCACCGGTCGAGGCGGTGATAACGTCATTATGATTACTTCACATGCATGTTTTGATGCTCCCACTGTATGTGACGTGAAAAGCCATGTGCAATTGACCAAAGAACCGGGTCATTTGGTGCAGGGACGAGAAAGATACGGCCGTGCATAGGTGGAAGACGCACCTCCAGAAAACAGGAGACGTACCGGTTCGACTCAGAGCACGGCGGAGTGACTTTCTCGCCCACTGCAGCCAAAGAGCCCCTGGATGGATTCTTAGCCAATGACGCAAGGTTCATTGGTGTCCATTGGCGCTTTGTGATGGCATTTGGAACTTCATTTGAAAGCAAGGGCGCTCCGGGCGGCCATTACCTCCGTGGGCAGTGCTGCCATCGGCAGTTACATGTGGAGCACTCAAACGGCAATAACTCAGCCGATCCTCCACCGATTGAGACGTTCTTTGCTGCGTTGGAAACCTCGCGACACGTAAACCATTATGCGTGTATCATTTGAATGATTCTACCTTAGCAGATAGCTTTGAAGCGCCGAGGGGCTCTCGGCTGACTCAAAGGGGCTGGTACATAAGGAAACCTAGGGGTTGTTCTAGGTATGCCAATCTTACCCAGAGACTCTGTACTGGTCTATCAAGTTTACGAGATTCCTCGTAGACTTCATTCATTCCTTGCCCAAATCAGCTTGTGTTCCAAGAATTTCCTTTCACACGTCCCATTGATCCTAGAAGTCTTCCACAGCGTACCTTGTGTAAATGCCGCCAGGAGAGTCGCACGACGTGAACATCGGTCACTAGCAGTAGTCTTGCTGCTATGAGAGGGTCTTGCAACATCTCAAGGGTTGGCCAGACACACTAGGGGTTGAGGGTGGGAGGTTTATCCCAAGGGCTCGACGTGTGACTGTCACGCCGAGCGTCCCTCGGTTCACAAATGATCACATCACATGTCTCTCACAAGAGAGTCATGTGAAGATGTTGGAGAAGTGAGAGAGGTAATTAGCAAGAAAGGAAGGCACTGCCACTATGCCACTTGCAGAAGTAGCTCTTTCATAGCTGATCCTCAGTTTCCTTGCAAAGAGACCGAGAGACGCTTACTGTTTCGAGGTATGAACAGGCAGAGTGATGGCTTGTGCCACTCGTTGGCTCGATACAGATGAGCAGGGAGACAAGTAGTGCCTAGTGCACGAGTGGCGGATTTTTGGAGTCGCAAGGTTGTCTTGGCTTGGGATGAGAGATGAGTGATGAGTAGCGAATCAGGATGTTTAACCTGCGTAGGCGCAGGTTGCCGTGACACTGACGGTTTGACCAAGCGGATCCTTATGTAGGGGCAAACCCACGTGTGCAACTAATTATAGAGGGGTAGGATGTTGCAAAGGGAAGGCAAGAGGCAACGCGCTGGGAAAAATCTGCTGCCAGCTTGGGTGGAAGCTGCTACAAGATTGGAAACCGGCACGTGCAGATCCTTGTGCTGGCCACTGATGTTGGAGATGCTAATGATGAAAAAGCACCAGACGATAATGGATTTTGGGCGCAGGGACAAACTGCGTGCACTGTAACAAATAATCAACGTGGGTGCAGGTTGCCGTGAGATCGGCAGTTTGACTGGGCGGATCCTTTTGCCGAGCTAATGATGATGAGGATGCGGTGTATTGATGATGATGATGAAGTGAGGTAGGGGCGAGACCCCGTGCACTGTGGATGACTGAAGAATGATGTAGATGATGATGATGGAGCTAAAGAAGCTAATGATGACAGAGGAGGTATGTAGATAACGGAGGGTGGGTTGCAGCGGGAGAGGATTTGAGATAATTGAGGGAATGAGGCATTTTTTTGTTGAAAAACGGATGCAAGGGAGGAAGCAGATGAAGCTACGGAGGCTGAGGAGTCGATACTGGTGAGGAGGAAGACACGACATGTGAGGGTTGTTGGAGGAGATTCAAAGGAGGAGGAAGAGAATGCATATGCTAGTGCAGAAGGCTTCAGTGATGTCAAGAGAGTGACGACTTGTGCCCCCATCAGCTTGAGACCGATGAGCAGGAAGACAAGTGGTGTCTAATATCCTGACTCGGAGAGGAGTTCTGCCATACCAAGGACGGTCCCAGAAGAGCAGCGACGTGCGTCAGGAGAGTGACAGCTTGTTCCCCAGTTGGCCCGAGACCGATGGGAAGGAAGGCTGGTAGTGTCTGATGTCCCAATGGCAAACAGAGCTCTAATTATTCTAAGGACAAGAAGAAGCGGCGGGAGAAGGCAGCTTGAGAGGATGATGTGGGGCAGATCTGCCAGGTGATGGAGTGGTTGTCAGCTCGTTGTCGCTAGTGCGGTGGTGTTCAAGTTATCTGCAAGCGCCACCTGCCCTTTCTTGCGCTATCCTGTTAAAGTAGGAAACATTTGTTGCTCCTCTGTTAGCAAGCCTAGATCAGTCCTACTCCTTGTGTTGTCTGCGTGTTAGTTTCATGCAAGTCGTAGATCATGATGCTTGCTTGTTTCCAGGGTTATGCTTGGGAGTTTGCTTGAGCAATTTACGTGTGCTTTGGGTGGTGCGCCATGCTTGGTGGAGAACCATGCGAGCAGTGCTGCGGACCTGACAGGGTTCAGTCGCACTCGCTCGTTCTCCTCATTCTTTCACAAAAACGTTCTTACGTCTCGATCTCCGTCGCTGCCTAACTCTCTTCTCGATCCCCTGCCTATCACAACTCTCAAGAGCCCTCTCCGTCACGACTCTCAAGAGCCCTCACCCTCACAGATCCGAGAGCCGGAGTCAGCCCCGTGGCTAACTCCCAGTGTCCCCACTCATAGGCACCGAGAGCCACCCGGCTCTCTGTGGCGGCTAAGTGACAACGCGGCACTTAACTCCCCTGTCTCCCCCTCCGCCCGTGGTATTCAACAATTTCTCATCGTTGTCTTACGTGAGTTACAAAAATAACCTCGTTCCTATAGTGAAACTTATAATTTTTACATTTTGGACTATCATCCAACATACTAATTAAAAAAATGAAAAGTATAACTTTCCATGTGTAGCACACATTGATTTATGAAATTTCAGACATTAAAAAATTTATTGTACCCACGGTGATGAACCTCTTTGCCTCGATCTTGAAATGTTTGTTTTTCACTGAAAAACCCCTAATTTTTTATTTTTGCGAGGGATCAAAATTATGATTTTTTAGTGTTTCTCCTTTTAGGATCCTTACTCAGGATGGAACACAAGGGATTTTAATGATATACACAATAAAGTTTATAGAAATTAAAATTTATCATTTCTAAATACTGATCCTAGTAAGAACAAGGTGGTTTCTTTTTCTTGTGTGTAATGAAAACGTATCTCCAATTACTTTATAACCAAATGCACGTAAAACAACAAATAGTGAAAACAACTAGAAAAGAGAGGATGCACATTCACTCCTGTTTGCCTCAACAAAACAAAACAAACTGGTCAGGCCAATGGGTTTGCTTCGTGTTGTTCAATAAGAGGATAAGAGTAAACTATCTTTTTTAACCTCCTTCTTAATGTTATTTTAGTTACAAAACCATGGTGGATACATTCTCATTCTCATGCAAAAAAAACATCTTGTTTTATAGGAATCAAGATTTATGATTTATATTTTCTAAAATCTATTTATTTGATTGCGTATAAAATTACAATTTCTTCCATTTCACAATGAGCAAGTGTCATTAAAGGTGAAGCAGTGTAAAACAAAGCAAGAATGATCCCCCATAATGATAAACATCAAGGGCTTGTTCTTAGGGGAAAAGCATATCATTTAAAAGATTGAGGCGATGGGGTTCATTTCCAAGTGCACAATGAATGTGATAAGATTGAAAATCTTAATTTCAATACGTGTTATGCATAAAAGTGCCATTTTGTATGGTTTTTGAA
This sequence comes from Penium margaritaceum, assembly GCA_023375785.1. NCBI lineage: Eukaryota > Viridiplantae > Streptophyta > Zygnematophyceae > Desmidiales > Peniaceae > Penium > Penium margaritaceum. Next base: position 27,628 of record SZWC01003356.1, on the reverse strand, counting down.
AAGTAGTAGTATTTCTGAACACTCTTACATAACATGACATTGTTGTGTGCCTTTCCACAAACGAGGTCTTCTTTGTATTTCATGAAACATATCGAAAAGGAAAAGGTGTTCATGACAGCTTAAATGGAGTAAAACTAGATGGTAAGAATGGTATGAGGTCGCATTTTGTCAAGGAATAACATCATATGTGATCATGTGAAGGTTCACAAAAGTAAGAAAATGCCATCTTTACGTGGCAAAACCACGAGGTGGCTGATTTTGGTGCTTTCCAATTCTGCGCGCCCCTCCGGAAATTCGTCATTTTTGCATCCCGCTCCACAAAGTCATCATTTTTGCATTCCTCTCTGGAAAGTAGCCATTTCTGTGTGCATCAGCCAGGAACCCATCATGTTTGAAAACCCTGGTAAGATTGCATTTTCATAGGGCGGGGTGGCTAGGTTACGTGGCGTGGGGAAAAAAAGGAGGGGAAGGGAAGGGGGAGGGGGAGCCCCAATTTGCATACAAGATCGCGCCAATTTGCTTACCCGCCAAGTGCGGGTACATTCATCAGTACGCCAACCGCCTCTGCCGCTAAAAGCGGCTAAGGCTGCCTTTTCAGCGGCGTGACCGCTGCAGCAGCAGCGTTCCTGCTGTCTGCTGACAGGCGAGCATGTAGGGAAATTGTTCCACTTCCCCGTCGCCAAAGCACATTTGGAGTGGCGTGCGCAAGGTGCTGTGGGGATTGTTTCCTCTGTGGAGAAGGCCAC
>SZWC01003356.1:0-20074 GCA_023375785.1 Penium margaritaceum | reverse complement strand
AGATAGAGAGAGAGAGAGAGAGAGAGAGAGAGAGAGAGAGAGAGAGAGAATGTATGAGCACACTATTCAGGTGCACTGGTTGTATAGTGCATTGTCTCAGTGCATGGTGTTAGAGCACACCCAAACTATGCACTAGGAACCTAGTGCGTGATTTGTCCACCATTGGGCATATATGAATGATTGAAACAACCAGCATAGTTTTTTCTACAAGAAAGGAAGTGTAATGTTTGTCTTTTTGTTACAATACCCAAAATAGGATGGAAGTTGAAAGTCACGCACTGACAGCAATACATGTAATACATGTATATACATATGTGCTACTTTTTTTTTCTGGAACCAGTTTGCAATGTTCTTGCTCAGAAGTCAAGAGAGATTTTGGCATGTCGATGGCAGGTCAACAGGGTTCTGTTCCTTCTCCCTAAGTAACTGGTATCCCAGTGACTTACTTTGCATACAATCACCGCACGCATCAATAGACGCTCTTTGTCCATTGATGCTCATGCATTACAGGACAGAGTTGTCAAAGGAAATGCTAAAAAAAGTGTGAACAACCTGTGTCGAGTGTTTAGAATATTCAACTCTTCCTAACATATACGTTTAATGACGCTGTCAACCTCAACAGATAGATGATACCAACAATTAAGACAGAAGATACAGGAAAATACACCTTGAGCACCGGTCGCGGTGAGAAAAGGTTACCAGGCGCGTATGAAGTCAATGTTTTGAACAGTGTCAAACGGGGAAAAAAATATTTCTTACCAAGAAAATATGTCAAAGGGGAACCCTTGACCAATCAAGCATGAGTAAATGTTCATTCTTACATATGAGAAAAACATCAATGTTTGCAACAATAACATTAAACTGTCCTTACGGAGCTCGATCAATGTGTCCTCCTCATTCCAGGCGGTGTTCACAAGTTTTGGCAAAAGATGCACGAGTACTTGAGCATCGAGTCACAAATTTTGACAGCGTTTCACCCTAAAACTGATTGACAAGACGCAGCCGCAAGGCTGCCAATGGACTGTGGTCTCTTATTAGAGTCTCAAAATGTCCAAAATACATTTTTCATCTCATTAGTGGCGTTTCTTCTTTCACATCGTCCTCCAATTTTTGTAGCTGAGGCAAGAAGTATCAACAACCTTGTAGAATATGTCTCTTGGATTGCATCACAAACAAGCTGGCATGGACTTTAAGTCGGGTTGGTACAAATTCCGTACTTGGAATCAATGTAAAGTGACGCTGCCCTTTTAGAAGGATCAAGCGTTTGAATCAAAGCACATCTGAGCCTTTATTTTGCAGAGTCAGGGATTGCCTGGCACCACGTCAAACGAGGTAAGAAGGTTGAGTACCTTCAACATGATGCCCTATGTGCACCTTTATATGGACCGATCACGACTACCGTACAATTGTCACCAATAACAGCTGTGCCATTCGATGCCTCGTAATTTGGGCTCACTTGTCAGGTAAAGCCAAGGCTAACATAGAAGGCATTGCATCCATTACCAGCCGACACGTTCATGGGAGTACCACCTATGGGTCCTTTGAACTACATCATCATGTTACCTCCACTCTTCTAAGTGCACCGGCTCGACAACGGCAAGCCGATTTTGTATTGAAAACCACATCAGTAGGACAGACACCGCAACTCTCAGAGTTTTCTTACTCGACTTCACAACTTGTGGGCACATGTGAACCCGGCTAGCACCTTCTAGTCTCGAAGCTTGTGGGTTGAGACTTTTTACCAAAGGGATTGTGAACATCATTAAACACACCACATTGAGGGTGTTTCCTTTAATCATTACGTCATACAACTCTTGTACAGTGGTCAATGTTGCTACCACTAAGCATGTTCCACGATACATATCGTTTGAAGGTGCAAGGTTAGCAAGTGTAGAATGAGGTTCAACAATAGGGGAGAAAACAACTTTTAAGTTTACACTCATCAAAAACTCAAATTGTTCAGCATCCTCATCGAAAAACAAAAATTCACACTTGTCATTCAGTTTCACTTGTGAGTCTTCCCCACTAGCGTCACGGATGGGTGGAGAAAACCCACACCATAGTCCTGACTATTTCCACGGCCGGGTCCATTGCTGCGGCCGCGACCCTGTCCACGACCCTCTTCCTTGGTCTCCTGCTACACCATCCCCACGAGGTGCCGCAGTTGCAACCAACGCCATGACCTCTTATCCCACGACCAGCAGCCTTAGGGTGGTGAGCTCTAAAGTGGCCAGGGTGCATGCACCTGTGGCAGAGTCCATCTGAGAAGGCTATGTTGCAATGCTCAAGTACCGCCTACAGCTCATCATTGTAACGGTTGTGCTTCTTGTTGGGGGTCTTGTGCCCACGAGCCTTCTTGACAGGAGGGTTTGCAGAGTGCTTGTCCTTGACCCCACCCCACTGCCCGGCTGACCCCCTAGCCACTGCAGCGTCATGCAGAAGCTTGGTTATTGCTATGCACGCACGTTCGGCTGTGCATCTGAGTAGTGCTTCAGGTTTGCTGAATACACTTCACTCATGAAGTTGTACAACGCCCTCCAGCTTGTCCAAGCCTGGCCAGTTGTTGTCTTGGTGGTCTTGTCCTTCAGCGTCTTGCTTACAAGGCCATCATGCAAGCACTCCCGTTTCTTGAACGTCTGGGTCCCATCGCCCTCGGCGAAGCCTTCATTTTCCTTCACGAGTGCCGTGTGTTGGAATATTAAAGTCAATACAGACAAACTTCCCTCAGATAATCTGATGTCTCAATAAATGGTTTAGGACTGGCATTGAGCCACCACGAACCACCTTGCCAATGGATTGTCGATCACGACTAGTAATCTAGAGGCGAGTCGCCCCTAATAACTGCGACCACTTCGTAATCGCGTCCCGCTAGCGAAGAAGAAGCTGTTGTGATACTCTTAATCTGTTTTGTGATATATTACCAAGGATGTTTATTCCCTCAAATCTAACCAGAACATGTCTGCCCACTCTGTTCCCCTTTTGATTCCGCGACTTCGCCGCCGCGTCTTTGCTCTGCTCGCACCTTACCTTTCCCAAGTCTCTCACACATCTCAGTCCTTCGCCTCGCTACTATCGCTTCTTCCCTAAGCCAGTCATCACTCGTCTTGCTATCGGGCTTGCTCAGCAGCTTGTCTACCTTGCATTCCTGACGCGTTCACCTATCTCAACCACCTGCTTCTAACTCCTCAAGACCGCCCGTGCTACCTTCGCCCCGCTGACATACTTATACATGTTCCGATACTTTTGCCTGCTTCTGCTTCTACTACTCTCATGCTTGCATTATTCTGACATGGTATCAGAGCCTCAGGTAACATCACCTGGTGCCCCAGGATCTCATCATTGCTGTGCTGCCATCTCTGCCCCACTACCTTGACCTGCATTCTACTACATCCGCTACCGCCGCTTTGCACCTCTCTACTTCATCTGCAACTGACATCAGAAACATCACTTGGTTGTTCCTTGCGCTGAAACAATACATCGTCATCCTGAGAAAGCCCTGTGTCCATCTCCGCGCTTGTGGCCAACGATTGATGATTCGTCGTCTACAACAGCCGCAACTAGCTCCCGAGCCGCCGCCTGTTGTCAACTTCCTGGAAGCCTCCCGCCGCTCGCCATCCACTACGTGTCATCTCCTCAGCCACTGCAAGCACCTCTGCCCCTCCCCTCTTGCTCATCCACTTCATCCGCTTCCTCTGCTCTATCAGCTTCAGCCTACCTGTATCCCTCAGCTCGAGTCACCTCCTCCCATCGCCCTCTCGCGTCATCAGCATCAGTAGTTGAACTAACGCCGTCAGGCTATCCGACACCACCAGTCTTCCTGCTCCCATTGCGAGCCAACTGCCGAACAAGCCATCACTCTCCTGACATCAGCGGATCGGTGCCTCTGCTCGCCAGATGACCCACTCTTCTGTAACTGACTTCCTCTAGCTATCACGATATCGGACACCAGCAGTCTTCCTGCCCGCCGAGGGCCAACTGGGGAACAATCCGTCACTCTCTTGAAAGCAGAGGAGGTGGTTACCTCGCCCTTCCTCTCTGCCGGATCGCCTCCCATCTTCCCACTCACCTTCTCTAGCATCTTCATCAGCCTTCATTCTTCCATCAGTCCTCCTCATCACCTTGATTCAACCTTCTCAGCCCCATCACTCTCCTACCTCATCTCATCTCCTCCTTGCCATCAGTATTTTTTGCATTGCCTTTGCACCCACCTTCCTCATCAGCATCACTTCACAGCGCACGTGGTCTCGCGCCTACGCCCACTCAGTTATCAGCCGTCTCCTTGTTCCTCCGCATCGCTTTCCGCTCGGCACAAGGATCCGCTCGGTCGCATCGCCCATTCCGCGATGACCTACGCCTACGCCGAAAACTTCCGCAGCGCACGTGGTTTCGCCCCTGCGCTCACTGAGCAATCAGTCTCCTCCTCATTCCTCTGCTTTTGCATCGCTTTTTCTTGGCACAAGGACCCGCCCGGTCGCATCGCCCGTTCCGCGACGACCTGTGCCTACACCAAAAACTTCCGCAGCACACGTGGCTCGCCCCTGCACCCACCCGATCATCATCAGCCTCCGCTATTTTTATCAGCAATCATCATCACCATATGTAGCCAGTACAAGGGTCTGCACGAGCCAGCTTCCCGCTTCACAGCAGCCTGCACCCAGGCCAACAGCATACTTCTCGCGGCGCATTGGCACGAGCCTTCCACTTGCTGCATCTTACTCCCCTCTTCCAGCAGCGCACGAGGTTTCACCCCTGTGCCCACGCAGCCATCAGCCTCTGCCTCATTCCACAGCTTCTACATCATTTCCTACTCGGCACAAGGATCCGCCCGGTCGCATCGCCTGATCTGCGACGACCTGCGACCACGCCGAAAATGTCCTTATCGCATGCGGATTTATCCCAGCGTCCACTCAAAATCATCAATCACTCCTCCGCCTTCTACATCATCTTCTGCTCAATACTCGGATCCTCTCCACCGCATCATCCGCCCCACGACGACTCACGCTCAAGACAACAACATCCATAGCGCATGCAGTTCCACCCCTACGCCCACTCAATCCTCGCTTGCTCCTTCCGCTCTTCGCATTGTCCCCTGTTCAGCACAAGAATTCGCTCAGCCGCATTGTTTGCCACTCGACGACCTGCACCTTTGCTGAAACTATCTGCAGCACATGCGAGTTGCCCCTGTGTTCACTCCGACATCATCAACTACTGCCTCCGCATCACCGCCCTATGTATTGTCTTCTCCTCAAACACAAGGTTCTACTCAGACGCACTGATCAACCCGCAACGGCCCGCACCCACCATCTCCACCATCACCTCTCCAAGGGACCATGCCAAGGAGAATGAGCTCTTGGTGGTATCCCCCTGGATCAGCACCCTCATCACGGCCAACTCCACAACTGACCTTGATAAAACAACAGTTTCCCTCGACACTCTCTACATCAGAACAATCCATGAGCTACAACACAATCAATGCCCTTCTTCGAGTTCAACCTTCAGTGAAGCCAATCTACTTCATTGACTGTTCAACATCCAAGAGCGCACTGATCGACATTGTCACTCACCTCCCAGAGTATCCACGGGACTCCCCCCAACTGCACAGGAAAAGGGATGGTTCTATAAACTACCATCAATGGAGAGTTGAACTACTCCTCAACCTGGGACGATTCCAATTTCACAAGTTCAATCTCTGACAGGTACTGATCGGTCTCCTGGACTCAATATCCCTTCTTGGAATGGACTGGGTCAAAGCACTTCTGAAGGAGGCACTCATCCTCACTAGTCACCACTCCCTTCACCCACTTATCCGACACTCACATGAAGGATTTCCTGAGATCTGGCAAATCCTCTACCTGACCTGTGCATCACCTTCTCTCTAGTCTTGACTTAAAGGGGGACTGTTGGAATATTGAAGTCAACACTGACAAATTTCTCTCGGATAATCCGAGGTCTCAATAAATGGTTCAGGACCAGCATTGAGTCACCACGAACCACCTCGCCAACGGATTGTCGGTCACGACTAGTAATCTAGAGGCGAGTCGCCCCTAATAACTGCGACCACTTCGCAATCGCGTCCGGCTAGCGAAGATGAAGCCATTGTAATACTCTTAATCTGCTCTGTGACATATTACCGAGGATGTTCATTCCCTCAAGTTTAACTTGAATAGTTCTGCCCACCCTGTTCCCCTTTTGGTTCCGCGGCTTCGCAGTCGTGTCTTCGCTCTGCTCGCACCTTACCTTCAACAATTCTCTCACACATCTCAGTCCATCGCCTCGCCACTCTCGCTTCTTCCCTCATCCAGTCATCACTCATCTTGCTTTTGGGCTTGCTTAGCAGCTTGTCTACCTCGCATTCCTGACGCGTTCACCTCTCTCAACCACCTTATTCTAACTCCTCGAGACCGCCCTCACTACCGTCAACCCGCTGACATACTTATGCATGTTCCGATGCTTCTGCCTGCTTCTGCTTCTGCTACTCTCATGCTTGCATTATTCTGACACCGTGCTCTCATATAGGCCTCAAGTGGGCTACGGAGGTGCTTGGAGTCCTTGATCTTGTGGAGGTTACGGTGAGCCTCCTCTCGTTGGTTTCACTTCTTGCACATAATAACAGAAATAACTTCTTACGACATGGGCTGCCGCTCCAATTGTGGCTCCTGCGCACTCCACTCCTTGACCATGTACCTGAAGAGATTGTCTTTAAGCCGCGTCGTGGCAATATCATCCCAGTGACCGAGTGGAGCCTTGTGGACACGCAATACGTATGCCAGTTGGTTAACTTCACGTCCTTTCGATACCCCAGATTACTAAATTTTTGGTGGGAGGCACGTCCCTGGCATCAAGACAAGATGTGGCAGTCCCCCAATACCCCATACTACCACATTTGTGTGAAGCTGCTGCAAACCTCTATGCTCTCCTGATAAAAAAAATAATGACAAAATCAGGCATTACCTAGTAGAGATGCATCAAACCTCCCTCCTACTACATCTATGCCAGATACTTGCGCATCTACTCCTACCCATACTTCTCAACATCATTCTCCTCCATCAGTTTCATAAGTTCCTGTTCATACACATACAGTCATCTTTGCACAAAGGCTTTACAGCCTGCAACACCATGCCGTCCACCCATAGCACCTCCATGTCCTTGCCACATGATAACACATGACAGCTAGTGGTGGAGCTATCCTCATGGGGAAGATGTCGCCACATCTTCCCCATGACAACAGCTCCACCACATCTAGAATGGCATTGGCTGTGACGCCTCTGTCTTACTGGTGCCTAGGTTCTCCACAAACGTCTCCACTACCACCAGCATCACAACAACTCACTCACGTGTTCTCCCCTCACACCAAGCTTGGCTGCATGTGGGCATCTGGCAAGACGTGCATATGGCTAAAGAGAATCACCTGTTGTGCCATACCCAGATTGTCTGGAAAAGGAATGACTCCGACAAGGTCCTCTCCAACACCCCTTGGATAATCCGAGCTCTCGATGCAGGTACAGATCTTCCTAACCTCCTTTGGAAAATGGTCAGTCAGTCACGACCGTTTCAACAGAGCTAAACCACCCCTAATAATGCGATTGCATCGCTATGCGTACGGCTAGTGGAAAAAATCCATTGGAAACTATCGTTGTTCTGTTCTGTTATATATACAAAGGATGTTCATTCCCATTGTGAATTAACCAGAACAGTTCTGCTCATCCAGTACCCCTTTCGTTTTGCGGCTTTGCCGCCGTGTCCTTGTCATGCTCATGTCTGGCTCATCCCGTCTCCACCAACCATTCTAAGCTCTCAACTCTTCGCTTCGTCACTCCTGATCCTTTGCTCTGCATGCATCAGCCCATCACTTGCCTCGCTCTCACATTCTCTCATCTGCCCCGTGTCTACCTCGTATCCTTGACGCCTTGCCTCTCCTCAAGCTCTGTGACCCCAAGTTCTGCGACTAACTCCTCGGACCTGCCCTCACCTTTCTGCTTTTGTCATTCCGCTGATGTGCTTGTGCATATCCCGATTGCTTCTGCCTGATTCTCCTCTTGCCTTCCCTGCTCATTGCATTTTTTTGACATGGTATCAGAGCGTCAGGCAACATCACGTGGTGCCCCGTGACCCAATCATTGCTTCGCTGCCACAACTGCTCCACTCCCTTGTCAAACATTTATCTGCTGCCACCGCTGCCACTTTGAGCCTCTCAGCCTCGTCAGCAGCTGACATCAGTAGTCCCACTTGATTTGCTCCTCACGCTGAAATGACAACTTGTTATCCTGACTCATTACCCCGCACCCAATTTGTGTCCATGGCCAATGATCGGTGACTTATCGACACCAGCTTATCGTCGCTTGCACGACCTGCCCCGTTGTAGCTAACTTCCTCTCGCTGTCAGGACATCAGACACCACCAGTATTCTTGCCCGTCGGTCTCGGGCCAACTGGGGAACAAACCGTCACTCTCGTGAAAATAAAGGAAATGGTTGCCTCGCCCCGCGCCCGCTACCGCTTCCTTCATCACTCCGCCACCCCCCCACTGTTGCCGCTCCTCCATCATGACATCGTCATTCTCCCTCAGCCCATGCACTTCCTCCTCATTGCCAATCAGCATCTGTTGCCTCCTTCAACCTACCCTTGCATCAGTCTCTTTTCAGTCTCCCCTGCCTTGTCGAGCCGCCTCCGTTTCAGCCTCATCTCAACTTCCTCTGCCTTCTCCGAACCGGTTCTCATCGGCCTTTGCTTCATCGTCTTTAGCATTGGTCTACAGCGCATGTGGTTTCAGCCCTGTGCCCATTCCGCTATCAGTCATTCCTCCGCCATCGTTTGCTTCTGGCATCTACTCGGTACAAAGATTCACCCGGTCGCATTGCCTGTTCTGCAACGACCTGCACCCATGCCGAAACTTCCTCAGTGTACGAGGTTCTTCCCCTACGCCCACTTCCTTGTTACCAGCGTTCGCCTCCATCATTAGCAAATCATCAGCATCTGCTACTAGCACAAGGACCTGCACGAGCTAGCTGCCCGTTTCACAGTAGCCTGCACCCACGCCAGCAGCAGATATCTCGCGGTGCATTGGCCTGTGCCTTCCCCTTGCTGCATTCTACTCCCCTAAACATCAGCAGCACACGTGGTTTTGCCCCTGCACCCACGCAGCTATCGATCGCTTCTCCGCCATCATCCGGTCTTATCACCTGCTCTGCAAACGGATCCACCCGGTCTCATCGCTTGGACTGCGATGACCTGCACCCACGTCGAACCTTCCGCAGCGCACGCGGCTTATCCCTGCGCCCAAATCTAGCTATCAGCCTCCATCTCCTCCTCAGCAAAAATTTATATCTGCTACGAACTCAAGAACTTGCACCGCCCTGCAGTCGCCAACACTCTCACAAATGACTTGTCGCAGCAAGTTGGAAAGTTCCTTTCCCTTGCCGCCTCTGCATCCTCTCACTCATAATCTATTCCTTTGCAAACAACACCGCTTTTCACTCCTTTCCCTTCCACGCCATTTCTACAAACCATGGCCCAGCCTGCTCCCTCAATACCGATGCTCGCCGCAAACGGTGAGAATCTTACAGCATGGGCAGATGCCGTCATCTGGCAAGCACAGACCTGGACCATCACTGGTCATCAGGGTGACCGCATGCTTCTTGGGAATTATGAACACCAACATAAAAGTGGCGGACATACAAGATCATATGTGCAGGTCCTTCACGCTATATGTGATCTGCTCCATCCACTCCTCGATCCATCCTACCATCACAATTTGCTGGAGCCGCGTACAAAACCCCTCATCTGGGAACGTATTCTCCAGCAAGCATCGTGGAGAAATTGCTTCAACGGAACATGCCACAACAGGACCTACCTTCCTTCTGCTCCAGCACACCTTCCCATGCTCACAAACCACGCTGAGGAGAGCAATAGACGCCGCCTTGCAACATCTGCACAAGAACGGATGCACCAGGATCTCGACTGGCTGTTTCCTGAATTCTTGTATGGGTTGAGCATAACCAAATGTCTACTTGAAACTCGTCCTCACCATGGTTGACTGACAGATGAGGAGACCAATGCCCTCTATGCACTGGTAGACAGCCAAGTCCATACTAGGATTAAAGAACTCGTGCCAACATGCCAGCATATCCTGGTGGACAAACATCCTAGAAACCTTGGAGCAATGTGGTACACCCTTCTTGCCTCGTGTGGAGTTAATATCTCCAATGCCGTTAGGAGAAGTTACTCCCACCGACAAAGAGTTGAGTGACCTCTGTCTCATTCAACGTGGGTGTCAAAAATGTAGACTCCGACAGAGGCCACTGCTCGGAAACTCTGAGTTATCAATAAAGGTTGAGGTCTGCGCCTGAACCATCTTGGCAACGGTCCATCGGTCACTGTGACCGTTATGAACGACATCCAATTCATGCCCTACTTAAGTGACATATGTCACCCGCGTCTGGCTAGCAGAAAGAAGCCGTTGCTACTGCTCATTTTTCCTGTTCCGTCCTTTTATTCCAAGGATGTTGATTCCCTTGAGTTAACCAGAACAGGTCTACCCATCCTGTCCCCCTTTTGTTCCGCGGCTTCGCCACCGTGTCTTTGCTCTGCTCGCTCCTTGCTTCCACTGCCTTTGCCACCATTTCCAGCTCACATCTTTTCGCTTTGTCATCCTTCACTCAGCACGCATCAACCCGTCACTCGCTTTGCTTCCATTTTCTCTCACTGGCTTCTGTCTACCACAACTTTTTGGTGACTCGACCTCCCTCAAGCTGTGTGGCTATCTCCTTGGAACCCCTTTCGCCTTTCTGCTTCCGTCATCTTGCTGACGGAGCTGTACATGTTCCGCTGCTTCTGCCTGCTTCTGTCTGCTTTTGCTACTGCCATATCCACTAATTTTATTCTTCTGACATATGCCCCTCTTGCTCAAGCCCGCCGTCCTAGCACTCATATCCATGGTTGTGTTCCCTCACCTACACCGACACTGATTCTTGCTCTGGCCGCACCTGGTGCTTGTGCCGGCGCCATCTCCGGTCGCAAGAGGAAACTTTAGGAACTGATAGATTGGCTGATTGAGAGGAAGACAATTGTTACTTGTACAGTGTACAGTGAAGTTGTATTCAGGCCATTACTCAATTACTCTGTCTTTGTTCACCTAATGCAGGAAGGAAAATGTACACAATGACTTAAGCTGGATGTGTGTATGAAAAGTAGGCAAACATGCTGTCAGTATGAATACTTATCAGAAGAGTGATGTGTCTGTGTTATATGATGGCCAGTGTTGCCCGTCATACATGATATTGTGTATTGAGATCTGCAGTAATTGCCCCATGCTCAACCAAGCTTGTTGGTCTGAAGCAGTCGGCCAAAACGCCAAGTTCTGCTACTGCCAAAGTCGAAGTCGGGAAGGAGTCCTCCCCCACCTTCTCCTGGGGGTCAGTGGATAGTACCCATGCCAAGATTTTTGGTCCATCTTACATATGGGCTATGTCCAGGTATGGCAGTGCGGTGGCTCGCTCCGGCCCAGAGGGTGGGACTAAATCCCTGTTCCTTCCTGATCAGATATGCGCAGGTACGCATCCACATCGTCATGGTTGTATCCGGAAGCGTCAAAAGAGGAGGCAGGCTATGCCGTGTCCGAAAGTGCCAGCGGCGCATCCAAGGAAGGGCCAGCGATTTGCGCGCGTTTTCTTTTTGGACAGACTCTCTGATGAGGTCAGTGATGTAGAAGAACCAAGAGTTGCCACGCGTTGCGTGGGAACCTGTTGTACTTCCATGCGCTTGGATGGTGACGAGACAGATCCTTTTGTAAGGAGATTCTACTAGTTCATTTAACTACTAATTCATCATATCTGAAGTTCTGTCTGTCCAATATGTGTGAACATGTATTTGTGTGTGCTCCCATTCACACATTAGAAACATACGTAAAACAATACGATTCAAACTCAATGCGTTCATGTTGTAATTTATTTGTTGAGTGTCTCCAGGCGGTGGCTTTATCGAGCACAATAAGCAATGTCTTATCATCCTTTTTCCAACTTTACTAGGTCTCTATGGCAGTTTTGGGGACGGCAGACTACTTCTTATGTACTGAGACTCTGTTGTTGTGTGCGCTCTTCGTGTGATGAGATACACATCTAATTCAACATTATCCTACTTCCACTTTCCGGATTTTCCTCTTGTATTGATTGAATTTGTTAGACGGTGGCTCTACCAAGCACAAGATGTTCATTACCTAGTCACTAATGAATTATTCACCGCTTCATCCTTTACACTGTTTTGACAGACTGTGCTACCTCTGCATGTCAGGTTTCGGGACGAATGACTACTTCCTCTGTTAGGATTATTCATGTCCTATATTTTGCATTGTTGTGTCCGCTTGTCACTGGATGTAGGTGACTGTGTCATTCTTTCACACTCTTTCTTCACAAACTGAGCTACATGGGCAGGTACTGAGACTCTGCTACCTCTGTGACGGGATTCGTTTAACGTTGTATCTCCCGAGTGTTCTGTTGCTGCAATTTTGTAGTTTTGTTGCAGGTGGAGGAAATGTTCAGGATTTTTCCAACCCATGTTTGGTTTATGGGAAACTGATCTGCACGTTCCCCCTCTTTCCACCTACACAATCTATATTTACACTATCATCTCATTCTCTACAGCCTGCAGGCAAGATGCCGGAGCACGCTTCGAAACTGGAAAAAGAGGTGAAGCGGACTCATCCACCTCAGAAACCTTGTTGTTTGTGGGGTGGATGGCTTGATGAAAGTGATGGCAAAGAGTCAGAGGGTGACAATGATGAGCTGAAGGCGAAGGTTGAGCTGAAGGAGGCCATTTTGCAAAGGAAGCATGCTCGTTCCAAGCGACGATGCTTTAAGCCGTACGTGTATTGTCACGTTATGTGGAACAGTAAGTGGACAGTGTGGACCAAGTTAATGAAGGGAGATACGGAGGATGATGAAATCATTTACTGGGTGAAGAACAAATGAGGAACATGACGATGTTCGTGACGTTAAAAGACCATACTTTTCCATGCATCTGAACAATGTCCGACTGTGTTGTGTTTGTTTCATAACACAGATGGCACGTCCATCCACATCCCCTTGTTGGCGCCGGCCCCCCAGACAGCGCAGTCAACACGTCCGTCGGTCAGCAACGTATCCTAGACCTGTTGGACCTCCACCGGGAACACCAGTGAGATGGCCTGCTGAAATGGCTTTGATGAAACTGAAAAAGGATGATCTGAACCTCTTGTGTCACATCTTCAAGCATACTGGAAATGACTGCAAACCACAAGCCTTGGTCACTCTCTACCAGTCTAAGAATGCGATGGTCCCCCCTCGGTCATGGAGGAAAGGTCATTGTATGCGTAACACAGCTGCGGATGCTAAGGCTGTTGGCAATGTTGGTGTTTGGATATGTACAAGCCAAACATGTGGAGGTCGGTGGTCCACGGCTAAACGAGTCTCTGGTGGTGGAGACCGATTTGCCAACGCTGCAGGACACAGAAGATTCTGTTGTCGCAGGTGAATGCCTGTTTCTTGCCTTTGTCTAGCTAATTGCAATGTTTCTCTAGAAAACTGCAAGTGACCAAGTGCATTAGTTGTTATCTTTTCAGATGCTCCATCAAGAAACTGGGAGTCAATGACTTCGAGGCGCTTTTCATTCGAGGTGAACGTCAAAACACGTGGACCCAAGATCAATCAAAGGGCATCTGTCCGTACTACAACCCAAATGTGGAGAAGGCGTACAAGTGTTGTAGAAGTGTTCCAGATGTGCTAGAAAATGCTGCACCATGTTCCGACCAGCTCGCTTGATCTCCTTCTCCCCCTCCACCACCCGCAAGCCCCGACGGCTTTGCGTCTTGGGCCAGGCCTTGGCTTGACCTGAATCCGTTGCCATGACCTGACATGGATGATGTTGACCCAACCGCAGGAAGATTTGCAGACGGTGATGTTGACCCAGTCGCAGGAAGAACCGCTCGAGCAACCGCAGCGGGAGGCAAAACTGCAGGAACAATCGCAGCAGGAGGCTGAACCACAGCCACAGGTGGACGACCCCCTAGAGAACACCGAAACGGTGACGAAGGGGGTGTTCAAGGGAATGATGGCAACGATGATCACAGCTATGAAGAAGTCCACGCTGACACGGGATCCCCACGACATCAACCTGTGTCTCCCAGAGGACGGACAAGTGCTCACTTCAATCTACCAAAGGACGTTGTGCAGGTTCCTCTACTTGTGCGTTGTGTCAAATACCGTGATATCCAAGTGCAAAGTTTGTCGCCACAGTGTAGTGTCTGCATTGGGACTGCTCTGATTGCTTGTTGCCCAACCAATGTCGTTACTTGCAGAAGCGGCTTGGGCCCAGAGTGCGCCTATTCAACGGGTCACCATACTATGTCTTCGAGGAGAGGCATTTGAGACTGAAACGGCGTGTGACGCAGTACATGCCACCCATCGCAAAAGAAGAAACCAGTGAATTTTACAGTTTTCTGCGTCAGTTGGCAGATGTGGATTCATTAGACTTTGTGACCAGGCTTTTTCCCTCTGTCACAGTGCTTCCAGGCTTTGATCATGAAAGGAAAGTGGTACTGGTACCTTCTCTGCCTGTGCCATCTCCTCGGGACAGTATGCTACCCCTGTGCATGCATGGATGGAATGGGAAGGAGGTGTTGGGTGTACCTGCGCATATGCCGCGGCTGGGAAAACATGTGTGGATATGCAATGGGATGAAAGGGAGTTGGCAAGGCCTCTGACACTGTTGGCATTGAAGGCCTTTCCAGCATATCCAGTATGTGTGTCTCAAAATGAGAACCCATGTTTTCCCATCCTTGATACTTCATCTTCACGCCCCGGGTCACGAGTTTTGGGTTGGGCATTAATGGACGGGGACTTTCAAGGAGAGTATCACTGCAGTTGTGAGCGGGGAACTGGAAAGTGCGTCAAACTTCTTAAAATGTTACAGGACGTTTTTCCTCGGGCTGCCACTTGGTTTGTTCTGAAGGATGATGGCGCTCGTCGATCTGGCAAATTTGAAGAGCCACAACCGGTGTTCACATGTGTGTGCAGCTCATGCCAAAGTGATGTGCATTGTGAGATGGAGGGCCATGTAACGACACCGTGGTGTGTTTTTCAATGGCCGAAGGTCAAGTCGTTTCAACAGATTGATGTACATGAAGTCTTGTATCCAAGTCGGAAACCCAAACCACGCGATGTTCATCAGCAAGCTTCAAGAGCGTTTGCAGACGGCTTTAAGTTGGCAGCTCCATCGCCCAAGGAGCTGTGTTGCATTCAAACCTTAATGAGCACTTTCTATACACTTTTATCCTGTTGAACTGGTTAACTTGTGTGTATTGTAGGTGACGAGGCACATCAACTTGTACAACATCAATCACAAAATGAAGGCGGTATGGGTATGCGTTCACCTTGCGTGGCAGTCTGTGCAATTTTGAGGTGTTGGGAATGCTCATCACATATTAGACTCTTGCAGGTCCGGGTCCATTTCTTTCGAACATCATCTTGCCATTGCACACCTTTCCCCGATGGCCGCAAGGAGGCTTTTGTCATATTCACAGCCGCGAATGATTTCACACATGCGGCAATGCTATGGGTGTTGGCCCTGGCGTGCAACGGGACCTCGCTAGCGGCAACACATGGTGTTGTCACATTCGTTTCTTATCAAACTAAACCTCTGAACTTTGCATTTAAAACGACCCTGGCAAGGGCTATGCAAGCATATGTGTGACTGATTCAGGTTGAAGGACTGGACACATGGTGCTCCAAATCTGTATTATACCCTGAGAAACTGGTTTGTGATGGAACGGAACTGATAAATGGGCATGGGGATATTGGAGAACATCCTTTTTACACGCAGTGTTCTCCGAAAGTGTCCCTTGCACACGTCTCTCGAAACATTTGGTGACCAACAGGCATGCCCGTCTGATCCTAACCAGTTTCGGCATGTGTCGATGAGAGCGCGACAAGGTTCGGGACCATGACATGAGCATTCTCATGACAGAGTTGCAAGCATGTCATGCTGAGGATGTGGCTACTCTCTTTGACAATGTGAAGGTGGTCATCGAAGAGGAACCACGTGTAAGAATGTGTTCATCTTTCAAACAGAATGCCTTTCTCTTTGTCGACATGTAGTTTCCATAAACATATCTTTGTGATGTCTTGCAGCATTACACTGGTCAACAGAACTACGAAGACCTAATTTTTTTTCTGGGAGCATGGTTCATGGATACATGCCTCATTGATCATGACGGTCTTCATGCTTTGGTGACTCTACTTGATGAGGATTCTCGTATGTCAGACGAGTTTTGGGAGGAACGTTGTGACCATATGCTCATCATTGCAAGGGCGTTGGACTGGCATGTGGGGGAAGTGATGGTGAATCACACTCGCATGTCTCCTGAAGCTTGGATTGCAGCAAAGAGAACCCTGCCAGATGCATTACTGAAGCTCCTTTTCCGGCTGGTGCTGGTGTATGAGGAAGTCTTTGTGGTAAGTTTCAATGTTATTGTATGTTTTTCAATCTCTTGTATGATTATTTGAGCCTATGTCACTGCTGTTTTCTGCAGGGAGCAAGGTCCACAACAGTGGAAGGACCTTCTGCCAAGCCCACCATCTCATGCTATCCATTTTGGCCCACCCAGTGCCTGTGCCCTTTGTACAAGGACCTTTAGCGTTCTGATGGGAAAAGCCTACATGCCAAGGATGATGCCAAGTGTGGTGCTGACAGGATTGGACCTCTGCCAAAGAAGTCAACAACAGGAATCTTCACCGTCGTATGCCCAAACCTCATAATCTATGGGTTTCATGTGATGTTTCATGGGGAGTCTCCATATGAAATCTTCCCAACACTGCTTACATGTTTTCCAGCATTGAAGCGCTCAAAGTTTGTCCTTTATGACAATGCTTGCAAGCTATACAATCACACAATGGGCAGAGGTCTTGAACTCATCGCCGAGATGAGACTGTCGTGTGACCACTTTCACTACGGACATGCCCAGGCAGCTGAGCAAACGTGCTCCTTGGCATTTAGCCCTGACATGTACTCATGTTTGAGAGGTATGTATGTAGCAGTTTTCCCATGAAAATTCCGTCTGAAGTTATTTCAACAGCTATCTTCATTTTTTTGCTTAATGTTGTATGTGCAGATGTGAACACATCTGCAAATGAACATGTCAACAGATTCATCTGACGCTTGACTATTCAGAGTTTTGCGTACACTCTTGCCAATGTCATGGAGATGAGCCGACTAGTTTTTGCATATTGGAATTATCGCAAGAACGGCCATCGGGTGATTTCTGCAGGATCAGATGAGGAAGTGCTGTCCCACATAGAGGAGTTAAGTGTGGATGATGACGATGATGATGAAGGGGAAGACGATGGCGAAGTAGATTGGCCATGAATGTATGATTTCCAAGGGAGAAGGATGTATGTTATTGTCAAAGAAAGTCTCTGTTCAAACAAACGTTGACACATTGTGATCATAAGTGTTTCATACATGTTCTTATGTCATTCACGGGGTTGAAACCAACTTCCTCTCTCTCCAAAAATGAAACATACAGATACTTTTTGTATGAGCATTGGGAAATATTGTTTCATATTGACACCTGTCAATACATAGACAGGACGATTCCTGTCATTTACAACAAATAGTTTAGCAATGAAACTGTTTTCTCCTTTCCCTCAGTACACTTCTCATCCCAAAATAGTTGTCATTTTTTACATTCAAGGTCAATTTTCATTAGTAACGGAATAATTATAAGAACATATCACCTCAGAACACTCTATGGCTCACCACTTACTAACCACTCATGTACAGAGAGAGGCAGCGAGTATAACCAACACATTACATCACAACATAGACATAACTGTCCAGCTCCAACCTTCTCCACGTACCCTGTTGCAGATCTTTCAACACCCACATCATTGTCTATAGCATCATGGAACTCATCATTATACGTATCGTGCAGCTCCATGTCACTGTCTTCACTGCATGGGATGGCGTTCAAGTCCCCACTGTTGTCAGCATCATAAAACTTGTCATCTGGGCAGGTGCAATGGTAAACGTGCACAATGTGCACGGGTCGTTTAGCCGCTTGCATTCTGAGGAGAACATAATTTGTAGCACCACCGACGAGGAAGGCTGCTACTAGCGGAATACTACCATTCACGATTGTACACTCCATTGACAGGAGCAAGCAGAAGCTGGTGGGACTGGCATAAAATAACAAGTGTTGAAGACGAAGAATGGTGAAAGACAATTGAAGAATGAAAACATTTGGTCGCTTTAATGCAAGGAGGAGTTGGTGTTTCAACATTCAGAACATAGATTTGTTTAAAACACACTTCAAATTCAAGAGAGAAGTTCACATAGAGAAATTGATGACATATTGGAGAACATGAACTATGTATCAACACCAAGCCTACCACTGACCACCCCACTAGCACACACCATTCCCCTTGAATCTATGCAACATCCTTCACCCGACGTTTTTCCTTTTCCAGTGACAGACGTGTATACTCAGCATGATGTGCTGGCCCCTTAGCCTTCCATCTAACCCGGCTACGGGCCACAGAGGGAGAACTGGTCGCCCTCGTCCGGGGCGATGGAAACTTCTTCACCACTTTCTTCTCTGGAGATGTCTTCCCTACTTCCTTCTCCATCTCTGTTTCAAAGTCCTCATCATCAGCGTCACGCTTTGCAGCCCGCTTCTTCTTCTTCCGTTTCTCACATTGTTGCTATTCTCCCTCACAGTGCTACACTACATCTTGCTTCTGTCTAGACGGCTCATCCGTTCCATTCTCCGGCTGCACATCTCCTCCAGTCTCCGGCTGCTCATCTCCTTCCAGTCTCCGGCTGCTGCTGATCTCCCATGCTACCCAAGGCCTCCCCATGTGTTTTTTTATGATGCGGTGCTTGGAACTGCAATCACAAAACATATGTGAGATATTTTAAACGTGGAAAACACACGGCAAGCCATAAAAATCTTAAACTCAAGGTCTCTTCCTGCTCAAGCCTCACAGTGCCAGAGAACTGTGGAGCGACAATGATATCCTGGGCCGCCGGATCGAGATTGAGCTTGCTAAAAACACTTATGAACGTCTGTGTCATCGTTCCTTTCTCGTTTGCTGTGCAACCAAGAAAGTAACAGACTCACGAACGTACCTTCATCTTCTCCTTTTTCATGACACACATCTCAAAAGCATTGTCGGATGCCATTCCTACACAATAAAAAGTTCCATATATTTTGTGAGTTTTTTTAGATTGTTTCTGCTAGTCGATGGAAATGCGACATCATTAGCGTGTCTATACATTTAACATACCTGACATCAACATCCCACAGGCTGTCTCAAACAACCATTTTAATGAGTTCACCCACTCTTGAGATTGATCAATGAGACAGCGGGCCACGTCCCTGCACTCTGCGTACACACACTCCATATACTGGAGGAGTATATCCTGGAGTAGTTCATCTTGTGTCGCAGGCTTCCTTTGGGCCACATTGAGCGATGCTGACACAGGATGGGGTGCATCAGATGGGGGCTCACGACCAGGAAAAGGGTTGCTGTTAGCCGGATGGTTGAACATCACTTCAGACGTGGCCGCAAACGTCGGCTGCGGTGCAGTGGGAGGGACTGGCAGAATTCGAACCGATGGTTGAGGTAGTCCCTCCGTTAGACTTTCAAGGGCTTCTCGAACGTCCTGAAAAAACACGGGCAAGTATTTAGCATCCAAGTGTTTTCAGGTACACGAAGTTACCCCCGGCACATGACGTTACCACCGCTGCAAGACATTACAAGAAGCCGCAGCTATATCTATATCTATATCTATATCTATATCTATATCTATATCTAAATCTATATCTATATCTATATCTATATCTATATCTATATCTATATCTATATCTAATCTATATCTATATCTATATCTACATCTAATCTTCATCTACATATACATATATATCTATATCTATATCTATATCTATATCTATATCTCTATCTATATCTATATATATATCTATATCTATATCTATATCTATATATATATCTATATCTATATCTATATCTATATCTATATCTATATCT